>QBDW01005066.1:0-197952 GCA_003261595.1 Maconellicoccus hirsutus
CCCTTCATCGGAAAATTTGGGTAAAAGTTGTAAAAGGTGTCTTTTATGATAGTATTCAACATACTATAGTTTCAATTCGATAGGTTTAGAAGAACCGAAGATAATATGTTTTTTGTCTCTCCTGAAAAGTTGACTTTTTGGAGTTATGTAGTTTCATAAATAACAGATTCACATGATACAACGATTTTATTGTCATGTTTAACGATTATTGTATTTAGTGTAAATATACTGTCATTCGTGATAACTATGTCTACTCGTATTTTGTATAAAGAGTGTTTTCAATCAACGTATTTTATGTATTAGGTAGCTAGGTGTAGGTACCTATCCTATACCTTAACTTATCAAAATTTCTCATTATTTACAATAACTTCGTAAATAATTTCTTTTGGGTGGGTAATATTTTTCTCAAAAACAGTGTCTGACCAGTTATCAACAAACCTTTTCACGCTTTTACTATTTGAAAATTTTTGCATATGTTCGCAACGCATCGCAGTAATTACGCCTATCTCCATTTAGATATGCATTTCTCAAGCATCTCCAAATAACTACTCATTATAACGAAAAAATTTCACAGATATTTGTAAATAATTATATTTTACAAAAGCAAGCAACATATATAAATACATTTTTATATGAATGTATCAAGTTAAGCGCATATTTACGTAAAAAGTAACATACGATGAAAAGATATGATACCTATACAGCACTAATATTAATATCCATATACTAAATATATAAATCGTAAAAACAAGTTAATAATTTTTAACAATAATATAAGAAATTCTGGATAAACTTATGCATAAAATTATTAAATAATATCACAGTCATACTTTTGTACTCACATTAAAGTTAAACTTCGTAAAATTAATTTTGAATCGTGTAATATCCTACCGTGTTGAAAAAATGAAATGAAAATTCTTAGCATAATGAATGATTTTTTTTTTAGTAAATATTCTCTTAAAATCCCCGAATCGAAAATTAATAATATCAGTTTTTTAAGATAGGTAGGTATTGGGTTGTAACAATCAACTTCGTCATATTAATAAAAACTGACGTAACAAATGAAAATATGTCTTAAAGAAAAAGAAAGAGAATATATTTTTTCGATACAACGTATACTTCAAAATTACTCATCTAACTTGAATATGATAATCTAAAATAGTCGTATAGAAATAAGCGTAGTGCGATCAGTTTTATAAGAATAAAACATACTTATATGTAATTATAAAATTATAATTTGATTAAAACAACGTCTATCAAATAACGAGTATAAAAGTAATTTTCTGCCTTAGAATAGTAAATTTATAAAAATAATAATAAATATAAAAAGTACAGTACAAAAATTAGGTCCAAAGAATAAAATTCCTTTCAGCGTAATAAAAAATGTTTATAAAATTACCCTGTTAAGAGAACCCTGTTTATCAATTTCATGAAATTAATTCCGATATTATATCTATACCTCAATAAAGCTTGATATTTTCAGATTTCAGAAGACATTTTTATGAAATATTGGTAAAACAATGGCATTTTTTTATTTTTTTGTTCAAGTATGCTTAAGAAATCCCAATATATAATTAAATTTGATTTTCGAGCCCAACTGTGGTCACCTTGTTTTTGGCGAGACATCGACGATTTTCTGAATTCATGATAAAACATCTACAGACGGAACTGAACAGAGCAATAGGGAAACGTGAAACGGAAATATTTCTCCACGGGTATTCTTATCTTACTTCAGTAACTTAGAATTACCGAAAAGCTAAACTTAATCTAAATCTAATTCACCAAGTGTACAACTAATATGGACACTTCATTAGTCAATTTATCAGATAATTTGTCACAATTTTTCACTGAATACTCATATCCTCACATACGTAAGTAAAATTACTTTCATTTATGTATATAAAATCAAATGCTCGCGAAATAATCATACCTAATATTATTAGCCAATTTTGCAACAAAAAAAAGAAACAGAAATCTTCACCGAAAATTTATTCGCCTATATTATATGATTATCAGACATTACACTTTCAAAAATTTCCATGGCACAGCTCCATAATGACTAGATTAATTTAGTCCTCTAAATCGGTGATTTTTCGTTACGGCACAGTACATATGGCGTATAATACTCAGATAGCAATTGGGAAGAAATTATAACTCAATATTTTTTTTCATTTAAAAAAAAAATCAACTGATGGAATAGATAAATGTAGTTTAAGGTAATCACTGGTGAAAATTTGTATGTAATTTATACATTTTGAACAAGATCAATGCACCTGGAAAATATAACCAGATGTATAGTATGGTTAATGTGATTATGTACCATGTACCTCGTCAACACCATTTATTTACGAATTCCAAAAATATAAATAAATTACACAGAGAGAAACGCATTTCCAAGTAAGTGCTAGTACACTGACCTCTCTGCGTATCGATGTAAGCTTATTCCGATGTAATAAAATAACAGAGATGAATCATTTCCAAACGATAAATCTGATGGTGATTTTCGTTATAACTGCGTTGAAGAAGTGGATAGATAACAGATAACAACTGATGTTGATAGGAAAAAAAGTACAATATTTCATTACCATTATACATAGTACTTTTCACATACGAATAGCAGATCACTTAAGTTATCGTCATCGTAATTTTCGAAAACGTTGTGATAATTTTTTAGCACATTTGGAATCATAAAATTATAAATCGGGTTTTATCATTTCGTCTGTAATTTTTTAACGAAATGAAATCCATCAAAACTAGAATAAAATTACATTCGATAAAAGACATGTAGGTATACATAATTGAAACCACTTCTTTTTCAGCAATTACATAAGTGACTCAAAAAAAAATTTTCCAAAAATATGTCAAACTTTTTCAAACCGGACATTCAACGAACTTGTGGGAAAATCGATTTCAGAGACGTTGTCAGACAATGGAGTAACATGTAACTTTGCAATAAAACATTTAATTCGTAATCAACTACATAATTTAATAGAAAAATTTTTCGTCGTATATAACCTGATTGTAATTTTTCAATAAACAATACCCACTCAATGTTTAATAATCGTATTTTTGACGATAGAGGAAGTATGGGGGTATAGCTCAGTGGTAGAGCATTCGACTGCAGATCGAGAGGTCCCCGGTTCAAACCCGGGTGCCCCCTGAAATTTTTGAATTTCCAAATGAAATTTTGGGTAACTTAGGTACATTCCTATTCTACACTCTACCTTCGCTCTACCTCAAAACACATCAAAATTTCCTTTGTCGAAAAGTCGAAAGAATGGTATAATTGAAAATTAATTTCGGAAAAATGAAATAATTATGTATTAGGTGAAAAGATACGTATTAAGTACTACTTATGTATGCATTTCCACTTATAGATTTTTTACCCATCTCTTTACTAAAGCACAAATTCAAAATTTCAAATTATATAGCATTTTTTTTTTTAATTTCACAAAATAAACTGACTGGCGAACATCGTTCCTATGAAATAAATACTGAGCTGAAATATACCCCTAAATGTTTCTAATTCAATACATTATTACATATTCTTGTAGAAAAAACTGAAAAATTTTCACAATTTCGCATTTACGGAAAATCTGCTATTCGTTTTTTAAAGAAAGAGCAAGATGATCCAAGTACCAATTTCCGATTAATTATGTAATTAATATATCGTAAAAAGTAAAAACAGGATCACTACATTTGTATATCTCGCATATTTGCATAATAGCATTTATTAATTTCATAAATGTAAACCAGTTTACAATAAATGTTTCATTTTACAAATTTAATTTACCACGAATAAAAAATAAGCTTTTCTCATAACACCGAAAAATAAAAAAAAAACAATACTTGAAAAAAGTATCGAGGTACACCCCATCCAAGGAAAAGTTAAAATGGTAACAGAGTTAACATAATGTTTAAAAAAATCCAAAGTGTAAAAAATAATTGACATTAGACTTCAAAATCAAAAACATTACGGAACATAAGCTACGACAAGCCGATACGAGCGATAAACTTGTCAAGGTAAACCGGATAAATTTTTTGGTATCATCTTTGAATTTTTATATATTTAATTTAAAATCACGCATTTCTCATTATGTACCCAATATCTACACATATTAATTCTCAAGCGTAGGATATAATCCAAAATTAGACGTAAAATTTTCTTTCTACATTTTTCGTATGTATTTCATCATTTACATTCAGTTCCATAAAAAGAGGAAGGAAAATTATGTAACAGTAAAAAGATTTGATATTCAAAAAGGTGAAGTAAGTTACAAAAAATAGAATAAAAAATGGAGAGCAAATTCAATAAGAAAACATAACGTAGATACAAATTGTTTCAAATTAAAAAGGAGATCCACAGCCAAAACCATACATAAAGATTAAACTTACTTCGCGGATTGCAAAAATTACTTTTTCATGGAATGAAAGACATAACGCCAGGTTATTCTGTAGTAACGGTATTTCTTAAAATTTCAAAAGTTATTCGATATATAATTATTGGTAGTTTCAAAAATGAGTATGAACTATGAAGCACCCAGATTTTCTCTTGGAATTGCAAAACATAGAAGAAATCATACCAAAATGAAATTTTGAAGAAAAAAGAAATACTTATTTAATTCTGAAAAATGCACCGCTCAGAACAGGAATATAAGGATAAAAAAAATTTCCACATAAAACCAAAACTGCGGCAGTTTAACTGAAGTTCATAATTTTTTCACAACAAAATAATCAGTAATTCATAAGTTTAAAACATAAACGTTAGGTACATTACGAGAAAAAATTAAAGTATAAATCACTGGGACAAAACAAATAAAACAACTATTTGAAAAAATGAAGGTAAAAAAACGTTTTTGGTATTTTGTTTCCATTACAAGCGCAGTAATTTCCTTGTAACAATAATTCTTAACAAGAACAATAATTTTATACAATAGATAAAAAACAATAACTTTAACAAATAACGCGATACAAACAAACCTAAAAAAAAAAAAAAGAAAAAAAAGAATGAAATTCATAAACATAAGTGATCAAAAATGACAGGTAAAATTCAACCAACTGGAAACTTAAGTAATAATACTAGGTAACTAAAGCCTACAAAACGGTATTTTCGAGAAGAAAGTAAGATGTTTGACAGCGCAAAAAAAAAGTCAAAACAAAAAAAAATATTGGTAATTAAATTTTTGGTTGGTCACTTACCAACATGTTTATGGTGGTTGGTGAAAAGCCTGACTAAACCCTGGAAGAGGAGTCGAATTTGTTTGCGGATCGGAAGAGCTTAGTAGTGAATTCAGTATCTCAGCGTTTGGAAGGAAGTTGAATAATTGATCGCTAATCCTAGAACTATCGTCAGCAGTTTCAGAGCACGATGTGGTTTGATTTGATGACAATAAATTTTGAAAATCAGCATTAGACAGTAAGCAATTCCCCATTGATGCCATGGACGGTGATATATTAGTAATGGGAGGTAAAACTAAATCCATGGAAGGTCTGTCCGAACTCAGTTCAGATTCAACTTTGATACTCTCACTACTAGCGGCGAAATTTAATTCGGAAGAATAATCGGATGGCGGCGGAGGTTGATATAATAATTCTGGTAAGATGGTAGCATGCGATGTAGAAGGACCCGCAATAACGTCCGACTCTACAGCAGGATAAGTAAAATTATCAAATTCAAAATTTGAATATTTATATGGAATGTTAGTATCTAATATATTATAAATATCTTCGACTTTAGTTGATGGTAAGGCGGTTTTATCGTCAATGGTAACAATGGATAATATATCTGGCGAAGATTCCAATTTTAAAACACCAGAAGGATTATTTATATTTTGCATTTTGAAAACGTCTGCAGTACTAATAGCATTTTGATCTTGTTTTTCAATTCCTGTCGTTTTAGGAAAACTCATTTCTTCATTTTGCGATTTCTCATCAAACATGTCCATAAGCACGTTATCTAGAGATTTATTTTTTTCAAGGTCTTGAGTCTTTCGTGTTTTTACTTTTTTGGATGAGGACGAATGACTTTTTTTGATATGCCTAGTTAAATGGTCTTTTCTACCAAATCTTTGTGGACAGTACTGGCACAAGAAATCTCTCCGACCAGTATGCACAACTAAATGTCGACGGACATCTTTCCCAGTGAAAAATGATCTGTCGCAGAGATCACAATGATACTTTCGGTCAGCAGGTGTTTTCAATGAACGCGACCCAGCATGCACTTTCAAATGGAACAATGTATCTTCTTTAGTGTCGAATTTTTTACCGCAAATTTTGCATTCCAAGTTACCTTCTTCCGCTGAGTGAACCGCAATATGCTTCCTGTAACTCAGTACAGAGCTATATTCTTTATTACAATCTTCTCGATCACATTTGAAACGTCTCTTTACGGGGCTATGCACTTTACTATGATTCTTCAGGTGGTCCTTCCGGTGAAATGTTTTCTCACAAATGGTGCAACGGTATTGTCTCAAATCCGAATGAATTAGTATATGGCGAACTAATTTGAATTTGGAAGAAAACGCTTTCGAACAGTGACTACAAACGAATGGTTTTTCCCCAGTATGCGAGTACATGTGTTGATTCAATTTACCAGGTGTGTTGAAACTTTTAGAGCATATATTACAGACGTGACGCGATTTCGGCGTGTTGTCGGTTTTTTTGGAAGCGTAATCTTTAGACTTCGTATCAGATTTACAAATATTAGAAAGCGGTATGAGTCGATTTTTTTTAGGGAGGTCTTTTTTCTCGACTACCTCCACTGGAACACTCTCTTTGAACAACTGTCGTTTAGAACATTCACCCAAGTCCGACTCAATTCGTTTCTTCTGAGGAGACATCTGCATATCATGATCAGGTACTGATGCATTCGGAGGAGTAGTACATGTGCAGTGAATATGACTAGCATGAGGTTTTCCTGAAGATGCAGGTAATGGTTTTTGACATAAAGAACATAATTCAACCAACCGGGATCGAAGTTGCCTCCCCTCACTTCCCAGCGATAAATTCTGAGATTCTCTATCCGGGGAAGGGAACAGATCTGCAAGTGACAACAATTTAGGTAGATAAAAGTCAATTTCAAAACATTAATAGTTCAATATCAAAAACACGCAATGTGTAATCGTTAATCACACTTCATTGTCAACATTCTTCATTATTGTAATTCGGAATTTGCGATAATATTAAACGTAAATAATGACTAAACGGATTAAAATTTCAATTTAATTAAACCATTAACGTAAAATTACCTGTTGGAAGTTTGGATACCATTTCGAAGGCATATTCCTTGTTTGCAACTAAAAAGCAATAAGCAGTAGAGATAACTCGAAGGATAATCGCGAAATTCAGGAAATTGTATCAACCGAGAAGCACTTGAAACCTTTTCTTTAATATATCATTTCAATTGTAATAATTTTTCAAACAATAATTAGAAGCACATTACATTTTTCATCACAAAACGTAAGCTTAACGACTGATATTATTCAAAATTAAAGTAATCGTTTGATATAAACGCGAATACCCACAACAACGATCATCTCCATGTGCACTTCAATACTTATCAACTATTAAATTTTGTATTTGTGAATTACAACACACTGATGCTTCTTCGAGAGTAAATACACAATACAGTCTCAAGTTATCAGTATGTTATAAGTCATGATAGTACAATGTCAAAATAATTTCAATGAACGATGTGTGTTCTATTATCAGCATGCAACCATAATTACGAAGGTGTATTGAAATTCAAATTGAATGCACGTTGATCAAACACTAAATTTTTTCAACACCCGATACGACAAGTAATTAAACATATCAATTATTTCAGAGAAGAATTGAAAATTTACTTTAGTTTCGACTTGAAGTGAAATATGTAAGAAAAGAACAAAAAAATTAATAATTGTGAAATACGCAGCAGATTGTGTTAAACTGTTGATAAAAGTATTTTTGGTGATAAGTTATTGCTACTTTAGCTGTCGCTGCGACGCGATGCACGCGTTTTTCCAATACACAAAGAACGTTGAGAACAAAATAAAAAATCATTTTTGATTGGCTGTTCACCGTTCATTTTATGAGTTGAAGAAACTTGTACTTTTTCGTTCTTTCTTTCATGAGAGCCTGAGAGTCAAAGAAGTGAGAAGTGACGTTGTGTACAAATACTGTATTGTGTAAAATAATGTGTACATGTGTAGTTGTGTGAAACGTGAAATTCAATTCAACATAAATTCAACGTTCAACTGGAACTGGTTCGAGTCAAGTTGTCAAGTCACGTTTGAAATCGCTGTTGCGAATTGCAATGCGAATCAATTTTGCAAACCATCGTTTAAAATGTTTAATATGTTCATTGATTGTTAATTTGATGATGATGATGTTCTAGTCCACCGAGGCACACATCTTCACCTACATTATGCATCTTCATGCGGAACATCGAACAGTTGAACATGCGCTTAGCCGTTTATGTGTGTCTTGTCTTGTCTCGTTGTCCCTCTAGTGGTCATGTGGTCATACTCCTCTTTCTCGTGAGAATGCACGTGAGTTCCCGAGACGCTGATTCGATGAACGAAAAATGAAATTGTGAACTGTGAAGTGTGAAGGCAAGACCCTGGGTTTCTGCCAGCTACCACTATTGGTACCTTCACGAGATCAGCTGTTTTTCCACAAAATATTAAAATAAAAATAATGTTAAAATCCGAAACCCGCTGTTATTATTTGTAAGTTATCATCTATGTTCTAAGTCGTCTATGAATTTTGCATTTCTAAAATTTTGGTGCATGTAATACGTATGTATAGGGTACTTCGCTACTACTCCTGAGTCTTGGACGATTCCTCATTTTATCTGTAAACTATAATTGTCAGCAATGAAGTGACGAAGAAAGTAAATTCTTTTTAGAAGGGTTCAACTCAAGTATGATTAGTACACAAATCCCCCAATGGTATGTGTATTCTTACTTCATTTTATTTACTTAGGTTCATTTTCTTTATTCATACTTTATTCTTTACATACAGTATGTAGTTCTTAAGTTCGTAGAGAATTTCTTTTTGTAGGGCTTGAAAAAAGACTTGCCATAAAGCTAAGTTACTCTGATCGCACAATGCAGTACTAAATAGGTAGCCATCAAGACGAGATTCCTTTGATCTAACTTTGATCTTGTTCTTAAGATTTTTACAATATGTCATTCTACCTGTGGGTGTGTAGTTGGTAGGAATATATCAAGTGAACTGAAGATTTAACTGGTAAATTAGGTATGGAAAATCCCTCATATTGTATGCTGTATAGAAAAAAATGAGGACGGAAAACGTACTCGATAGTTATCGTCGGTGCTCGATTTTTTAAAGAAATTTTTGACCGATTTTTCAAGCGAAAACGTGAGTTGGGTTCACTACTCTGACCGATCTTACCATGAGTTTTTAAATCGATGATTGTAATTTTAAAATAGCATTCGCTGCGAACACTAGGATTGAATTACTCAAATAAATTTTTTATCTTGTTGATGTTGACACATATTTGTTGTTTAGTCTACGTCACCTCAAAGATACATGATGAGCTAATTTTTAAATTATTTGTCGATACGTTTGATTGAAAGATACAATGGCCGTCAAAGCTGATACAGAATTTTACGAATTTGCTTCAACTTCTCAACCAACTCCATCTCGTAGTGCAGAGAGAGCTCATTACAAATCCACCAAATTGATGCCCTTTTATAGAGCAAAAAGTTCTATAAATTCTGGAAAAATAAGTTCGTCATTTATCTCACAATTAATTCTAGTTCAATCGTTAAACATTTAAAGGTGTATAATTCTCTTTTTTGGTTTCAGTTAAACCAAAGTGTTCATCGTTGAATTGGTTCAGTAAATCTCTCATCATGCATTTACAAAAGCCAGAATTTTTACATTCGCACTGTATTTTAAAAAACCATGATTATCATAGAGTAAGCAAATTTGTGAGATTATATTTAAAACTTTTATTCCGTTATAATTAATTTTCAATAATTTTAGCGCAATATGATTAATCCATTTACAAGTTCACATGACGATATTATTGGAAATATTTCCTTTGAAAGAAAGTAAGCGATTGGTTACTGTACAGAGATTGTTTTGAATTTTGTTATCTGGATATCTGAATATTATTTTTAATTTACATTTTTAAAGATTTCCACATTTCAGCAATACCTTGGACCAAAAAGTAATGATGGATGAAACCATTCTTCCGTCATCTGATATCGAATCGAATACCGTCTTAGGTCATTACAGCCCTCGATTTAATTCACCTATTGATCATAACTCTAGCCAGTCTAGTAGATCTCAAAGTTCTATTGAAGATCTTAATAAAGAAATAGAAAAATTATTTCTAAATAATACTGAAAAATATGGATTTTCTTCATTTGTATGGGACCAAGAGGTAATGAATGAAATGGATTGTATCTTTAGTGAGAAGAAAACTTCACATATAATGTATTGTTTAAATATCTTTAGGAAATAGCTGAAGGCAGACGTGCGCCTATTTCTGACATGCTTACTTCCTACAAAACTCAAAATCATCGAAAAAAACGTCGCTCAGCAACCGCTTTAGGAATTCGTAATTGTAAGGAAACCGGTAAGTATACAATACGAGTGTAATATTAAAACTCCGTCTTTTTATTTTAATGTCAAAATATTTGTTTTCAGATAGTAGCAATGGTAATTCATCTCAAGATGAAATTTCTGGCTGTGAAGAAAGCGATTTGATTCGTAAATTTGATCCTCCCATTATTGTGCCAGTTCCTGTTGGAAAATTAAAGTATTAGAATATATTACGATTAAATCGAAATACGAATTTGATGAATAGTGAATGTTTTTCCCTTACAGTATAGAGCATCATGTCACTATGGATTTTAGTCGTCCTTTTAGTGGCAGTAAACTTCATCTTAGTGAAGATTCTGCTTTTGAACCCATCAAATCTATTCAAAGATCACAATCAACACCAATTCAAAATACCATCGACATGTAAGATCGTATTTGACATCACATTTCGATTTCATATATTGCGTTCCATATTTTTGTACCCGCTAATTATGTAAAACGTTTCGTTGGTATTGTTTAGGATTGAAGATCAAGAAGAGAAAGTTTTCTGATTTAATCGAACCTCGAATTAGTTTCTTCGTATAATTAAACATTCCAAATCATACAGCTTTAACTTTAATGATCTCCTATGTTGAAAAGCTTTAAATTTACAAATATTTTTGGTATTTTTTTTAAATGTTTTGTTCTTGTACCCACAAATTTATTAGATATATTATACTTACATAAATATATATGTAATATTATTCATATTTTTTTGTTCAATTTGAAAACAAACATGCTTAAATTATGAATAAAACGGATTACTTTCATTACTTTTATTTTTCGATGCATTTTTCATCTTAATCACAATGAGAATTACGTTGTGTTGACAGGTACATACTACATACGTGTGCAACAATATTTGACGATAAACAATATTGATATGAAATTCGGAATTTGAATCAAATTTATATCATCTGTCACCTTTGCTTAACGAGTTTCTGATGATAGGTTTTTTTTTTTTACAAGACCTTTACGATATCCTGTATTTAGTGCAAACTGCAATCTACCTTTTGATAAATTTGGATTCCGCGAGCAAATCTTGAGTAATGAAGAAATTAAAATAAAATCATCGCATTTTATTTTTTGGTTTGGAAAAATAAAAATATGGAAGGAATTCCTGTAGTATTTCAAGTTGAAAAAAAGTAATACCTAGTTAGTTGAAAATCAAGAATTATTCATAATTATTTCTTGTTTAGGTTTATCATGAAAAATCGATTTCTTAAATCCGGGAATGGAATTCAAGTAAATATTACAAAAAAAAAAAGTATAAGGTATGACTTAGTATACGTTGTTTTTTACAATTTGAGAGTTCGTATTTCATTCCATGTTTATTTTATAATCCTCCTCAAAAGAATGTAAAAAAAATAACTCGTGTTTTTAATTTTCATTTCAATTTTCAGCATAATTATCGCCCAATTATTTTGAACGCGAGACGTCGAGGGTCAAGCATAGCAATTGCGCCATGACGGAGACGCGAGCTGTAGGAAATAGGATAATGAGTAGGTAATCGAAGTATGATAACGGAAGACCATCTTTTCTTTATCAGATAAAAATACCTTTGCTTTGTATTTGTTAGTATTTATTTTGTATATGTAACTTCAATTGCTGTACCGCGTACCGCCTTCCTACTATTTCTCCGTTCATAAGTGCATAGGTAATAAGTTACAACTAATAACAAATCAACGAACTTAGTTACTAAGCTAAATTTCATTAATTAATTTGATGCAAGTTTTTTTTTTAAACATGAGTTTAGTTGGATTCTCTGTTCTTTTCGCTGAAATGAGATGAATTTAATATGTTCAATAAAAGTGAATGATGTAAGTGTAATCATCAACTGAAAACGACAATTCAAAAGTTTTTGTTACGAATAGTGAAAATGTAATATTTGTAAAATTTATTTTAAGTAAAAATGCACCTTCTGCTGATTACATTTCAAAGGTAAGCAATATTTCTATTTTAGTCATCCCTATTTCTTTTTTCTGTTCTGATAATTGATGAGAGTCATTTGACGGACTGGGATATTAAATGTTTCATTCTAACACAATATTCCA
Source organism: Maconellicoccus hirsutus (assembly GCA_003261595.1). NCBI lineage: Eukaryota > Metazoa > Arthropoda > Insecta > Hemiptera > Pseudococcidae > Maconellicoccus > Maconellicoccus hirsutus. Next base: position 12,651 of record QBDW01005066.1, read on the forward strand.
AGATTATTGGTGTTTTAATAAAATCCGCTGATTTTGTGATTTCTGACGATTTATTCAAGAGAACTATGTTATTCTTTTGAATTAGTTTTGTTTTGTAATGAAATATTTTCATTTTGTAGCTAGTTGGATTTGTTAGACCGATTTATCAAGATGGATCACAGCGTGAAAGCGATGAATACCAATCGCAGTTTTTCTTTTTCGCGGATATTCAATCGGCATCGGTTTGAAAATGACGAGCTTGAGTGTTTATACCAAAGATATGTTTTCAAACTTCAGCATTCGTCTGTTGCTAGCGTGATAGTGTTATTCATTATTTTGACATCTCTGCTAGCGAATCTAAGCTTTTTCTACGCCCAAGGACCATCGTCCCAAAATGTGTACCATATTATTCACTGTTTACTTTTCGTCATCCTTTTAATTTTCTTGAATACCAAATACATGCATGATTCCTATTTACTTTGGATTTGCTATACGATTTTATTTTTCTGTGGTACATTCTGCATTGTGTCTTTACCTGTTGGTACATCAGCTCCTTCCGAAAATATAATTTTGAAAATCGAAACACGGCGGGTTATCGTTGAGGGAGTTTGGCAAATTATGTTTGTAATATTTCTGGCGTACACGATGATGCCTGTGAAAATTCTAGTCGCCATTACATTCGGAATAACTTTGCCGTTGATTCATTTCGCTACTTCCCTTATTTTTGCTCAAGAATTTCCTCATCTAATATGGCAGCAAGTACGTGTTATTGTCCTTTTCGTAATTTCATATTAAATGTGATAATTTCTAATAACTTTGATCTATTTGTTTAGATTGTCAGCAATGTTATTACGTTTTCCTGTGTTAATGTCATCGGTATCCTGCTGCATTCTTTAACTGAAAACGCTCAACGTAAAGTGTTTTTAGATACTAGAAATTGTATCGCTGCTAGATTACACATCGAAGATGAAAATGAAAAACTCGTGAGTTGAAAATTACTATTTCGTTGGATGCAATAATGTTGGTGTATATTAAGAAACGATTTCACTCTACCACATGTTCGGTACTTATAGCGAATAAGTTACGTCATTCCCTCAAAATATCTCTAAAAAATCATAAATTTACTATTTTTGCTCTTAAAAGTTTACGATTCTTTTCATGAAGTAGTATGTTGTAGGTACCTAAATTTAACTACTAATAATATGAGACTAAATCCCCATTACTCTATTACTGTACTGATACTAATAGACAGACATTGTAAATTTACATGATTTAAGACATGTTCATTTAGTCTTGGTGTTTGGCAAAAAATACCAAAGTTTCATTCATTTACGTACATTGAGGTTCAAAAATTTTATACGAAGATAACTTAATTTTTTTATGTTCCAATTCAAAAGATTGTTCAATTTTTCGTATCAAACTTATCAATTATCGTAAAAATATTAATTATTTTAGGAGAGGCTTTTGTTGTCTGTACTTCCTCAACACGTTGCGATGGAAATGATGAATGATATTATATCTCCAGTAGAAGGACAATTTCATAAAATCTATATTCAAAAACATGAAAACGTCAGGTAAAATATATTGCTTGCGAGGTTGTTATTTTTTGTTGAATGGGAAGTCATTTCACTTTTTTTTTTTTTAGCATTCTTTTTGCGGATATTGTAGGTTTTACTGTGTTAGCATCTCAATGCACGGCTCAAGAAGTTGTACGTTTGCTCAACGAATTATTTGGACGTTTCGACCAATTGGCTACCGTAAGTTATAAGATTAAAGTAGATGTAAGGAAACAATCACGTTCTAAAAAAATTCGTTTATTTTAGGAAAATCATTGCCTGAGAATAAAAATCCTGGGTGATTGTTATTACTGCGTTTCCGGACTGCCTGAACCTCGCTCGGATCATGCTAGATGCTGCGTTGAAATGGGCCTTGATATGATTGATGCCATCGCGTAATTATTTTCATCTCCCAACGCTGTATTTCTGGATAGATAGTTTAAAGCAAAGTTTTCTTTATAGGGCGGTAGTAGAAGCCACTGATGTAAATTTGAATATGCGCGTTGGAATACATTCGGGACGTGTACTATGTGGAGTGTTGGGTTTACGGAAATGGCAATATGATGTTTGGTCTAATGATGTGACATTAGCTAATAATATGGAAGCCGGAGGAGAACCCGGGTATGATGGAGAATTTTATGTGTACCTAAATAAAGTGTTTATATTTTGTAACCCTTTCGTGTATTTTCTTCTAAAGGCGAGTTCATATAACTCAAGCGACGTTAGATTCATTAGGTGGTGAGTACGAAGTAGAAGCTGGCCATGGAGCTACACGTAATCAGTATTTAAGAGATAACAATGTCGCCACTTATTTTGTTATTCCTCCTGCTAGAAGAAGAAAAGTAAGCTCCAAAAAGTTCGAGAATTCTTGTATAGGGACATTCTTACTTGTACGAGTTTAAATCAAGGAATTCTTCAACACTGTCTTTAATTTATCGATACAATAACATTTCATGATCTGTAAGTAATTTGACGACGTTTCATTAGCCTTTGCAAATCAAGGCTGGTCTTGTTCATGCTGTAAGCGGGCCGGGTCATAAATTATCATTTAAAAACGTGTCCAACGTCGTCGTTCAGCTGTTGCATTCTATCAAGTATTCTGTGGAAGTTCCATTTAGTAATATTAACGCCGTTTCCGATGGCAAAGGAGTCAGTTCCTATAAAGTAAGCTGATTATGATACGTCATACTTATCAAAGTCATGTTTTCAACCACTTTTTCTCTCAATTTTTATGCATAATTTTGTTAATGTATAAATTATTTTCGCATTATTTAGGTGTTAGATTTACAACGAGCCGTTAACGAGCCATCTTCAAGTAGACGAGGTGTTGGAGGCGATAGTTCTTCGCTTTTATTCAGAAATATGAGCGGTGGAAAAGTAAATTTCGAATTTATTAAAGAACTGTTCTGTTCATATTCACATGTATAATTTTTTACATTTTTTTTCAGCATAAAGTTACGGAAAAATTTAAACGACCTTTCAAAAAACGACATTCTAGTATTTATCATCAACCTACAAATCGCGTGAATAAATATCTAAATCAAGCTATAGAGGCTCGAAGTGTCGATCGTGAAAAATCCACTCATGTTAATTTATTTACACTTTGTTTCAAAGATAAAAACAAAGAACATCAGGTATGTTTAATGTTTACATAATTAATTAACTGCTGTGTAAAAGATCATTATTTATAGGTAATCACTTTTTTGTTTATTTATTCTTTTTAGTACCACGCCGACATTGATGCTGGGTTTACTAGCTCGTTAGCATGCAGTTTGGTGACGTTGATTTTACTAGCTGCCATTCAATTCATCATATTACCCAGAACGAAGATTTTGCTGCTTTTGTTTCTATTAGCGTTCATTTGGAATGCCGTAAGTAGTGCTAAATTCGTAGTTTTGTCTTTATAGTGAATGTTTTGTTGAAAACCGATAAATTCGCATCTGTCTGTCTGATCAAAACATCAATAAACGAATAAACAGTTGTGTATATTGAAGGCTTCGTATTGGGGTGTTTTAGGTGGTGTTAATGTTGTTATTAGCTGTACGCCTTCGTTGGATTATTTGGGATATTTCACAAAGTTTCGTTTTGCGTATCGCTATCATTACTTTTACCGTAATATTAGTTTACGCCGTAGCTCAAGTAAATGTGGTATGTTGAGTAATTCATTTGCATGTTAGATTTTAATTTCGGTGGTGGCAGATTGAAAATATCTTCTTTTATTGTATATCCATGTGTATGTCATGTACCAAATCCAACGTTGTACGTTTTGGGAATTATATCAATGGACTTGTTTGATACATGCTTAATTCACGAAATGTACAACACCTTTGTGAAAAAAAATGTTAAATTTGAGTAATACGAGATGACTTCGTTCTGTATCAATCCTAAAATATCGAAACCAATTGCAATTTGTAATAAGGAGATGGTAAAGCTTTATCTGGTGTAGAAGACTGTTTACGATATGCGCCTGGTACCTCTACCTACCTACCTAAGTACCTACATTTATGTATTTTTGTGCGAAGTACAAATTATCATAAAATGTTGCTGAAATTGATATATTTATTGAAAAAGATGGACTAAAAAAAAGTTGATAAAAAGTATAAAATAGCTCATCATTTTATCACGGTTCCTTTTCACGTTGCATCAAGTAACTAAAAATTCTTATTTATTGTACGTGTATTCAATACGTATTTGCGATATTACACATGTCCTTGATTTGCGATTTTGTATTCCTATCATAAAAAAATTATTTTAAAATTTTGTTTTCGGATTTGATCCAGAGCGAACCATGTCATTAGTATTTTGAAAGCGATAGTTTATTTGCTGGTACCATTTCAATTTGCCTCTACTTCGAATGCGCCATTTAATCAATGAAATTAATAATATTTTCACAATTATAGTTTACGTGCCACATTGATCCGTCATGCCATGAATCATCAAACACGTTGAATTTCACGCATAGTGATACCGAGCATAGGCTGTGTCCGTTGCCGCAATACATCGTAATTTCGTGTTGTTTGGGGTATTGCACGGTGGCTATATTTTTAAGATTGCCTATAATTATTAAGTGCATTCTGCTGACGTTTATGTCTGTCATTTACTTGTTATTCATCGAATTGTCTCATTTTCAACTATTCTCTTGCTACGACGATGCTGTCTCGTATGTATAAAAGTATTTCGTCGTTTACACGTGTACACGTGGAGAAATAACGCGCGGATTTATTTGATGTAGGTCGGTTGTTCCTCTACATGTCGTCAGCATAGTGCAACTGGTTGTATTTCTTTTGGCTGTACTTCTTCACGGAAGGCAAGTGGAATGGACGGCTAGATTAGATTTTCTTTGGCAAATGCAGGTAAATTATTTCGCTCGCGAAGTTCACTTTTGTTCGATGCAAATACCTCATTCTCGTGATTTCTGTGGTTCAGGCTAAAGAAGAGAAAAAAGACATGGATAGTTTGCAGCGAAGTAACAAACACATATTGTTCAATTTATTACCATCTCACGTCGCTATGCACTTTTTAGATAATCAGTTTAAAAACAACATGGTAATTATTAACGCTTAATAAGATTGACCATAAAATACCTAATTAAATTTTATTTCTGTTTCTATGACAGAACACGTTATCCCAAGAATTGTATTATCAGAGTTACAACAAAGTTGGCGTGTTATTCGCGTCGATAACGAATTACCATGAATTTTACATGGAATTGGATGGTAACAATCAAGGAGTTGAGTGTTTAAGATTGCTCAACGAAATTATCGCCGATTTTGACGAAGTAAATTTTATAATAAAAAGTTTTTTCCTGACGGAATTTCCTACTAAATTACTCGTTTAATTAGCTTTTAAGCGAAGAACGATTCCAAGCTATTGATAAAATCAAAACGGTCGGATCTACTTATATGGCTGCCGTTGGTTTGATGCCGGAGCATCGTATTTCAGATCATGATGAAAAATCAGCTGCTTTTTACATGAGCGCTCTAGTCGAATTTGTGTTCGCGATGAAAGAGAAGCTGATTAATATTAATGATAATTCGTACAATAATTTTATGCTCAGAGTTGGTAAGTGATCGTGTAAAAGATTTGGTGGATGATGACGATGATTCTATCGTATAATTTGTAGGTATGAATATCGGGGCCGTTGTAGCTGGTGTAATTGGCGCAAGGAAGCCTCAGTATGATATATGGGGAAATACGGTTAATGTTGCTAGTAGAATGGATTCTACAGGATTACCTAATCATGTACAGGTAAGTGACGAATATCGATATCGATTGGCAATGAAATTCAAAGTGGCTGACACCTGGTGGCGCTGTGACGAAACACTTGAAAACGTCATACTTAAACCGTAATATATAGGGAAATCGGAGTTTTTAAATTTTTACTCAAAAACGAGAGGGTTTTAGAAAATTTTTCATCTTTTATTGTTTGAAGAAATTTAAATTTCCCATTTTTTGACGTAAAAACAATTACGTTTTGACCATTTTTACAATTGTAAAGCTTATTTCTTCTCACTGATTTTCAGCTTTTTCCGTGATTCTTTTTGCATCGAAAAATAGGAAATTTAATTAAATTAAAAAACGTACATTTGATCCCGTTTTCAACCTAAATTTTTATCTCATAGCAGCGCGCTTCAAGTATCGTTAGCAGTGCCAATTGAAATTAAAGTCATTATGAAGTTCAATCAAATAAAATAAGATATGATTACGCGTGAACCTTTTTGAATGTTATTTAAAAACTATTGATATTATTGGAGACACGAAATTAATAATGAAAATAATATTTACCTATATATTCGTTTCAGGTAACAGAAGAAGTCTATCAAATATTGAAAAATGAACCCTATCAATTCCAATGTCGAGGACATGTGAAAGTGAAAGGAAAAGGTGACATGAAGACGTATTTTCTCACTGATAGAAAACAACTGGGTACCATACGAGTAGAAGATCTGGCGAATTATAATCATAAATCTTACAGTCAGTTATATATTAATTTAATATCGTAATTTCGATTTGATTTTTGATCAAGTGATTCTTATTTTTAGGCAATATGTACGGCGGTGTAGCTACGCCTTTGGTGTATTTACAACATAATTCTCGTGGTAATCAAGATTCGATGATATCTTCGCAGTCCGTTCATATGGAAGATTACGGTGTTCCGATTAATTTTCAAGCAAGAAATATTCGTTGTAATCACCGTAAGCAAAACGACTCGCCCGAAACTGAAGCTCTGCTACCAAGTAAATAAACATAAAGGTTTATTTGATCGTCGGGATTATAATGATTTATCGAATTTAGATGGTTGTAATATGTTACGAGTGCTACCTGTTCAGCACGCTCCTCCTCAACCTCCGCCGATCCATCGCTCGCCACATATTAGTAGAATGATCGATCATTCAGCTCAGCCTCCTCCTCTTCCTCCTCACAAAGGCGTCACGCAGGTTTTCCCGCCGATTGCTAATTCATCCGTTTCATACAACAGTGCTAGGTAAACTTAATCGATTTTGTATACATTTCAATCTATTGAAATTAAAACCTTTTTTTTTCAGTTATTGCATAACAAAACCTAAAATAGTCGCTCATAATAAAATAAAACGAAGTTTCGAAGCGAATCCTACTCACATGGCGATGGTCAAGCACGAACATAGGTCTCAAAAAAGCGAATCAAACTTTCATAAAAACGAAACGAAATTTGCCCGTGGCATAGAACAAGACGGTTTTAACTCACCTCCGAAATATAGTTCAATACATGACACGAAATCGCAGTTCGATAGTAACATGAGAAAGCAAAATCCTAAGAATTGCGACGTACCGTATTTGAAACCGTTACCTAAACCTCCGAAGACATCATCCCATCATCGTTCTAGTAAACATAAAAAGAAACCCGTGTTATTGCATCATTTGCAGAAACACCATTCCGACGAAAGCTTGGCAAGTTACGCAGCCGCTCGTTTCTCTGACGGGCAAACACGAGCGCATTCGTCAGCCGATGAAATAAGTTCTTTGAATCATTCGCCAAGTGTTAGTTCTTCGGACGAGAGCTTCAGCAAAACTACCGACGCTTCGCCGTCGCCGTCGCCTCCTATAGTGCACGATTCGAAAAGATGGCTTTTCATGTCCGGCGTTAATCCGTGCTCGTCTCCGGATATGTCACCGCATCATACGGCGGAAAGGCCATCGTTACCGTGCTGCTCGTCTCCGAATCAAGATTCATTTAAAAATTATCAAATCGATTTTAACCAGCCGGTTTATAGTAATCCCGTTAAGCATTCGCGCAATAGCAACAAAAACATTAACCAATCGAAAATTCCGGATTATTATCAAAATCGTACTAGTTCGAATAAAAAGAAAGAAAAAATTTCACAGGAAACGTTAATAGCATTGACAGCTGCCGAAGGGAATACTACGTCTGATTCGACGAATTGCCTTAGCGCGTTGGATTCATATCAAGGCGACACGTGTACAAGTTTTGAATATAAAAAGCATTCAAAGCGACGTCGTAATAGGCACTTCATCTCGAATTTAGATAAAAATAATCGTATCGTTAAATATCTCGGTCACGATAAAAAAGCTAATATTAAAAACGAAGAAATAGCGCAAATGTTGAAGAGCTCGAAAAAAGATAGCTCCAGTCAAACGGACTTGAACATACCTCATTGTGTTTCTTCATTATTAAGTAAAAGCGGTGACAGAGCTATAGATATCGAACAAAAAATCATGGAAATATTTGAAGAACAAGAATTACTCCATAATTTGTCTAACAACGATGATATAAAAGAGGAGGATTTGTTGAAAAATTATAGCAACGATTCTTCTTTGCAAGACATCGATCTGAAAGTATCCGAAATAAATGATGATTTTAAACCAAAGCAGCATGAGTTTGAAATGTCTGATCTCGCATCTTGTTCGCAATTACGATTTTCGTTAGAGTGAGTATCTTGAATAATCGTTGAAAATTTATTCGTTGAATTCAATCGATTACGTACGCTTCGTTTTTATTTTAGCGAATGTTATGACATGGAAAATCGAACGCAAGATGACGAAATTATCGAAAAGGGCAATAAACATCACTTGGAAAAATTCGAGGAAGAAGAAAGGCAAATTGCTGAACAAGTTGAAAAACAAGTACGAAATCTTTGTTCTTTCCGTTGAAATCGTGTTACTTTAAATTTACTCCATTTCAGGAAGCAGAAGTAAGGAGAATGTTGGGATCGGAAAGTATCGAGGAAATGTTCGATCAACCAGAATGGAGTGAAGATGACTTAGATGATGATGGAGAACACGCGAATTCAGAATTTTTAAATCACGATGAAAAAAATGAACAGTATTTATCAAACGAAGGTTCCTCCAAAGACGCAGAAAGTACGGAAATATTTCAACTATTCGTGTATTTCGTATGATACTCATCATGTTGTTTTTCCCAGGTTCAAATATAGCTTCGAAAAATTGTAGTCCGGAAGCAGGTTATCATTTGGATGAAGACAATGTTAGCCTGTCTTCAAGAACATCCAGCCGGATATTTGATTCTGACGCGGTGATGAGTTTAGATTCGTTGAGCGTGTTTTATGATTCTGAATACGATAATTACTACATGGACGATAACGCGTTATTTACGCCTCCGTTTTGTCGTCAGCGAATCGACAAAGAAGAAATGAATTATAGTATTAATTCGAATTTGGCTAATATTCGTTCAGTGTCCGAAAATATCACTCGTAATTTTGGCCAGTCAAAATCTGAAACGGATAGTGAATTGTAAGCTACAATCAAAACATTCGTTGTATTCAGCTCTTTTTCTATTTTTTTATTTTTTTGTGTGTGTGCCGTGTACGTGTGTAGTAAAAAACTGAAATTCTTGTTGAAATGTTTTTCGTATTATTAGTTTAATTACGCCTATTTTTTATTGTTATTGTTGCTGAATTTAAATAATAATGATTCGAATTAAAAACCAACTTCGGTCTATCGTTTTACCAAACAAAAAGTTCATTGATGCAAAAACGTGATATACTTAATTTTGTTATCGAATATTTTAAAGCTTTTGTTAGTGAAGGTAACGTCGCATGCTGTTGTAATTTATTTTCAATTTTGCCAAGTTCAAATCAAAACCACGATTTTTTTACATTTATTATTAGAAGATTCAAATGATCAATTTTTTATTTTTAGATATTTTTAACTTGTTGAATATTTTTGGTGTTGTTTTAAAAACGAGACATAATTTATTGTTACTGTATGAATGTTTAAAAATTCAGTGTAGTGTGTAAATTTGCGGTGCCATCAACTTAAAGTGATGGGGCGTATCGAGAAATTTTCTATTGATGTTTAATGTTTAGTCGACTTTGTGATATATTACTGCAAACTATTACTTAAGCTAAGATTGTTACGATTTATTGTATACTTTTTAGATGTTCGTTTGTAACGAAGCAGCGTTGCTTTTTGTGAAGTTGATATTTAATTTCAAGTTTTAGATATTTTATCTATTTATTAGGTGGTTTTTTTTTAACGTTTTAATGTATATTTTATATGTAAGCGCGATGTGGGCGTTATGTGTTGATGTGTTTTTTGCTGACATTAATTCTTAATGAGTTACGATGCTTTAAAGTGGTGCTTTTTATACTTCCAAGTATATTTTCAAAACCAAAGTCTGAGAATCCAACAATATACAAAAATGGTTATAAAAACTGAATCGATACGATTTAAATTTATTTTTAAAATCGTGAAAATTTTCCAAGTATTCTTACTTTCAAAAACAAAAAATCAAATTATTTGTTTTTGTCTTTATTGAATAATTCTTAATTTTTTTTCAAAAACTAATAAATTTACGGTCGAACACTTTTATTTGAAATTATGTATTTTCAATATTTTGGTAACTTCCAATGACAACTATGGTTTGTTTAATTTTTCTTTTGGTCATTTTTTTTTTAAAGTGTAGAATAAAATTTTTAGTTATTCAATGTGAGTTTAAAGGTCATTGTACTTAGTAATATTGAATTGGCAGCTCTCAACGAACTTTTTATTTGCATTCATACCTTTTATATTAATTAAATCGTGCAATGTGTACTTAAATAGTTTTAATCAAATTTAACAAATCACTTTTGTGACTGGCAGTTCCTGTATTTCTTTTTTGTATTTTTTTCGTATTTATTTACATTATACGTTATATTAGAAATTGTTGTTTTTTTGCAAGCCAGAGCCGCGCTAATTATTAATTAACTCTGTCTGTAGGTATTTAAAGAGTTATTTTCAATAATATTTCACAATCTTGTAAATTTGCATTTTTATCATTGAAATCAATCAGTTCATTTTTACTTTATTGTATTACTGAATCATGTTGATCTGAAAAATGTATGCCCAACCTGATTTGCAAAACTCTGATTATATTATCGATATATAAATTTTTTTTTACTATATACGAAATTTGAACTTTAATTTGAATTAAAAATTTTTTATCTCTGCGAGCTTTTTTTACCAAAAATTACTTTTTTTATGCACTGCCGCAAACACAATGAAAACTATTTTTACAATTTGAGAATCTGTTTTTATTTAAGCACAAACCTACAGCGTTGGATTTTTTTGATGACAATTTGTAATAATTTTGTCTTTCAACTGCCATTTTTTAATTTTTTAAAACATTATGTATTTTGTTTATTATTCATTTGTTCCGCTTCATTTTTCTTCCTGTATTGTTGGTATACTTAATTACCTATTTGTTTAATACTCGTTGTGCTTTTTATTTTAACTTTGTGTCACGCTGGTGTTGATTTTTATCTTTGGTTTGTACACTTTTAATTTGTGTTTTTAAAGTATTATTTATAATTAATTGTATTCAATTTTTTGTACATTTTTGATGATTTATTAAAATGTAATAGTTGGATTTGATAATTTTCATTGCGAAGCTAGTGATAAAAACGTGATTTTTAGTTCGGCAAATGAAAAAGTTATATAGATACAATCATGCATTTATTTACGCATTCGATATTTTCATCGATTAATAAAAACTACTAGAATTGATTATTACGTCTTGGATGATCTGAAAACTTTGATTTTATGGCGTAGAAGATTCTACAGGAACAAAACTTTCAAAAATAAACTCTGATACTATTTGCATGGATTTATGATTGCAATAAATTCTGAAAATACATAAAATAATCGTGAAAGCTGAAATATCGTAATGAGTAAATAATCCTATTATCGTTATTTGTAAACTTATTTACGTATCATCACTCCATTATCTTCGTTTCCATAAATAAATAGGTAAAAAGGCTAGGTCCTACCTATTATTTCATACCACTTACCAGTAAAATCAACTTTTCCATCGCCATTTAAATCGGCTTCTTTAATCATGTCGTCAATTTCTTCGTCGGATAATTTTTCTCCTAAATTCGTCATCACATTTCTTAATTCTTCCGCTGTTATAAAACCATCTCCATTTTTATCAAACACCCTGAAATTTGTAACGCTTCTCATTTTTGTTGTTTTTAAATTTGTTTGTTTGGGTTTGTGTGCAGTGTACGGAGGATTTACGTCACATGAATAAGTATTAAGTAATATAAACATTAATGAGATATTAACAACCTAAAAGCTTCGTGTAATTCGTGGTCTTTATCAGTACTTTTTATTTTTTTTGACATCATTTCTAAAAATTCTTTAAATTCGATTGTACCATTACCATCTTGATCCACCTCATTTACCATACCTTGCAGTTCATGTTCTGAAATATGTTATTTCTTTTAAATGGAAGAAGATAAGAATGAGATATGATGCAAATTTATAAGACGAGTAGCAAATAGAAAAAGTAACTTCACTCATAACTCTGTAAAATACCCATTATGCATTTCCATCATCTGGGTAGGTACAAAAAAAAGCACAACCTGTAGGTTTTTGTCCTAAAGATCTCATTACAACTCCTAATTCTGCTACCGTGATGCGACCGTCTTCATCCTTATCAAAAAGTAAAAATGCTTCTTTTATTTCTGCGAAAATAGATCAAGTAAGAAAGCAGTAAATGAATAATCCATAGATACTTATTAAATTTTTAATTTTCTAGAAATGTACCTGCAACTTGATCTTCTGTCAAACCGTATTGAGACTGAAAATAAAAATAGTAAATTTAAATCTTTTCAGTATCATTTTAAAGATTTTTATCATCTTAATTAACTCAACACCGTAGGTAGGTAATTAATCGGAATGTTTGTACATACTGAATGGGATCGTATATCATAATGACTGGTAAGTCTTCTAAGCCTTGAATATTCGTAAGTATACCTATCAGCGTCATTCATTCTGAAACGCGTGATTTTTTTCGTTCAAAACATCAGAAAATTTGATGAATTACATCACGCTATTATCCCAAAAACAAAACACGAACTGCAAAATTTCCAACAGCGACAAATACACTGATTTATATTATGTATTTTGTTGTGTTTTTTTTTCAAGGAAGCGACGCGACGTATCTAAAATTATAAAGTGCCAGCGCAGTCAAGACGTTAATTTTATGTTTACACTTATTGAAATCGAGCAATAAAAGCCGAAATTATATGATTTCGCTTCGAATACTCATTACTCACCTATAGAAATATTAGCAAACGGCAATCACACCGTACACTTCCAACGTAATGATTACACAAAATAATTATCAATAAACTAATCAATTTTAAAAAAAAAAACAACAAATTAAAACAGTTTTCCGCTAAAAATAGGACAATAACATACTTAATCGCGTCTTTTACATAAACTTTGGATTTATGCCATTCTGGCACTAAATTCATTTTTATAAATTTTCAAAAGATGTATTTTTAATTCTAATATGGTTAAAAAGCCGAAGTAGATAAAAGGATGTTCGTATAGTATGTTGATATACTGAATAATTTATGTGTCGTCAATTGTACGTACATTAAGGATTTCGAAAGATTCATTGATTGAATATGGGAGCGTTAAGCTATTAGGTACAAGCAATTTGAGAAGTAATATTGTAAATAGAGCGTTGTGGTAGTGTTTGAATTATAATACAAACTACGATATCACGTATTATCACAATGTTCAACGATATAAAAATGACTTCGTATTTAAAATATTATACCTTGAATGTAACATATACACAAAGTAATAACAGAATATATTTTTGTCGAATAAGAATAAAATCATTAAGCAATAACGCATACCTATCTGCCTTTTTTTAAAATTAATTATTTTATTCGAATTGCAATTGTTTTACGATGAGAACTTCTTGAATATTCGCCAGCAAATACATAGTAGATGTACATGCATATTATTTATTTGAGGTCGTAATTATTCTTTATATGCAAGTTTAAGTAATTGTCATCGTTTTAGAGATGCTTATACTCGTAATCGTACTGCTGGGTATCAGACAGTGGATAATATAAACCTACCTGTACGTTGTTGCATAATACCGTAGACGTAGAAATCCTGTTTTACACCCAAAAAATATTTCTTTCAGAATATCATTCTCGAAGAATTTCTTGCGTTAGACTTAACTTTGCAAAGTAAAAAATCCTCAAATTTTTTCAATGTAAACTATTCAAATCGTAAAGTAATTGATTAAGAGATAAAATCTCTCATAATGCAAATTCTTAATTAAAACCTGCTTTTTATGTACACGAACATGTGTGTTTGTAACTTGCGTATTTTGCAAACTATATCGAGATACTGATCTGTCTTCTAAATTTTAGCATACCGTTTTCTAACCACTGAATAGTTGTTATTAATTAAAACTGTCGATTAATTAAGAAATGTTGTTAAAAATTTTGCTAGTCAATGAAAATAAGAATTGCGAGAGTGCCTTTAAAAAAGTCTTCGTGGTGTTACATCGCTTTGGTCAATTTCTCTTATGGTTGTTTCCTCATGAAATGATCAGTCTATTTTTGTGAAAAACTTCTACTTTAAAGATAAATTGGTAATGAATCCGAAACACTACAACCTTCAGTTCTAATGAGTCTTTGTTCGCAGTAACTCGAAATACTCAATAATCGTCGCGTAATAATTTATATTCTAGATCTTCCTTTTTTCAATATGATGTAGTTTACGGAAAACGTAAGATTTACTAATGACGGTGAGAAGTACAAATTTTTTCTAATATTGTGCAAGTTTTTATAGAATTTTCAATAGATTTTTTTGTTTTTATTTAAGGATATTTGTGAAAGACCATGACGACAAGATTATTCGTATTTGTGTTTTACTTTCTGTTTTTAATAAAATGTTATTTTTGCAAAATACCTACAACACATATTAAAGGTAAAAGTTTATTCTTTGAATATACCTGAACGCAGTAATATTTTACGTGATGATAAATGTTCATTGTGTGATTGTTTTTTTTTCGATTTTAGGAAATTGTTCTCCCGGTCAACTTGTGTGGGTAGATTGTAATTTGTGTATGTGCAGTAGAGAAGGTCGACCAAATGCAATTTGTGCCATAATGTGGTGTCCCCCGCCACCAACCAGTAAACCAAAACATTTTTTGAATGATAATTACAAAAATGATTTGAATTATTGAATTATGATTTTTATTTATTTTAATTATGTTCATTTTTTTTCGATTTAAAATATATTTATGTTCTCCTACTTGCAGTATTGCTACGTTTCTCATATATTATTTATTGTATGTACCTACTTACCTAATTTATTTTTTCTGCATTTTGGTGTTCGTAATTTTTCACCTATACAGTATTTGTAAAGGTTATAAAGTAATGTAGGATCGTACTCGAAATGTGATTAGGATGACGACGCGCGTTTCTTGACGATTGAAAAAAATTCAAATGAGTATGCGACGAGCAAAAAAGTTATCCTACTTTAAAATTACCAAAAATTATTCGAAAAAAAACTTTCGAGAAATAATTCGAATTGAACATAACTTTACAAATTAGGTTTTTGTTAAAGTATGCCCCTTCAATATACGAAGTAGGCAACTTACATTAAAAGTAATATTTTGCGCAAATTTTACTTTTTTTTTGACTCCTAAAAAAAGATGTACTCAATTAGAACCATTTCAAAAAAAATGTATTTCGTATTACGTAATTTTATTTAGAACATTTTTTGTGCGGTTAAATGTTAGATAACCTACTAAATTTCAGTTCACTAACCACGTTGGAGGAAATTCAACAGGTGCTATTTTCGGGTTTTTAAATTCACGATAGAAAATTTTTAGAAATGATAAGCGTTATGTATCCTTGCTAAGGTCACGTTTCTACAAAAGAAAATACATATAAACACCTCATTTCTATAAGTTTTTCAGTTATTAGTTAATTTACAGGAATGAGCCAGCAAATAGATACACTTTGTAGAATGAATATAATATGTTCGTAAACGCGTAATTTTAGACGTATTTGAGTTGCAATTTGCAATACTCTCTCTGTCTGCATAAATTTTTGTCTCTTTTTCACTTGAATTAACTTCATCTTATCGTAATACGTTATCGCCAGCTGTGGTAGCGGCAGATACGCATAATGATCGTACTTTAATTGTTTACAGTCATCGTGTATATTCGTATCGCCGTATGAAAGCGTTCGCGATGAACAACAGCAAAACAGTGCATTAAACTACAGGTTCTAAATTATTCTCGATTCTGCGCTCGTTTTAGTCAGTTCTTAGTTGGGCAATTTTCGTTGATTCGAACTGTAACCATGAATTTTTCTGGAGATGACGGTTTACCGAAATTAAAAGCATCTGAGGTAAGTATCACAATACATAATTTTTGTTTCAGTTTTGATGAATTTTTATTTGTATAAATATCGTAGATTGATGAAATCGTCAATACATTCAAAGATGTGTACCAATCTGCATTACGACTCACATCAGCTCGAGTATGTAAGCTTTCAAATAACACCAGTAATATTGTAATTTCTGAATGGAGCCAACGTAATTTAGAACGGGGAACGTCGACTAAAATATCTAGATGGTTATTGGTGGATTCCAATTTGAAATCTTGTTTTGATATTGATACAATAGACGTGTCTCACTGGTAAAACGCAATATTTTGCATGTTTTATTTCAGAATTCACACAGAATAAGTAGAAGTATTATAATAATCGTGTTATGAGAACAGGCTACTGAAGACATGGTCAAAGTCGGAGAAATTTAAAGCAGTTATTCATACCCTTAATGTTGATTTGAAAGAAAAAATTAAATATTATTTAGAGATATGGTCTGAGGGAAAATCCATTGCTACGTTTGATTTAGCTGCGTTTGATGTGCATGGAGATGTTTACATCGATGGTAAAGAAAACAACCGAATGATTTATACCCCCTTAGAAACAACACTGTTATACGATCTGACCGTACTTTTAGATTTTTTCAGTTCACTTTCTTGGTCTAATAAAGAAGATAAAGTAATATACATTGCGGAGCAAAAAGAAAGAAAAACTTGTTCTTTCTACCAACAAAAATCATCCGGCGAAAATGATGATATCTCAATAAACGACAGCGGCAGAGTCAGTTTCTAAGTATCCGTCTTTTATGTTCTTAAATTTTAAGAACGTACTCGTGTAAGTACTATTATCTAATTTGGGTACTTGTTAATTCGACATAGGGACAACAATTCGTGTTTGAAGACGACTGGGGTGAAATGTTATCTCCAAAGCGGCAACCTGTGATCGTATTTTGTGATATTAACAAACAAAGTATTGGCTTGTTGAATGGAATTCCTGATGGTATTTCTCCGGCACAAGTTATTTATGACCCAAGTGATAACGGTGTTGTTGGAGTTGGATTTCTAAATAAACCTCGCAGATTAGGAATAATTTTTTGCTCTAATAGAAGAAGCCACATATTTTTTCTATCCAACAAGGGAAAATATGGTAGGTATTTTCTTAATGTGTAGTTGGAGTTTACAATTTCCACAAAAGAAAACTGATTTTTGGGGGTTGTTAAATTGCTTGAATTTTTTCAATAATTTTGGAATGTATTGTGTAGTTATTTTAAGTGATGACAATGTCGCTGTTCAGTCCCCACGATTCACTCCTGATGGGAACTATTTAATTTGGTTACAAAGACCATGTGGGGGACCGCATAATGCAGCTTATTCGCTTGTGAAATATGATTGGAACAAAAAAAAGGTACTGATTTAAAATTTTGAAGGAAATGAATATCGTTATTTACGCATTGATTAATATCAGGTATTCAAATATATACATTTTTTTCTCATATAGAGCACTGTGATCGTGGATATTATTCAAGATAAAGTCAAAACGAAAAATGGAAAAGATTTTTTTGGAATATTTGTCCAAGCTTTAACTACAAGATGTTTTACCTCAGACAGCAAATATTTAATTTTTAGTTCAGTGCAAAAACATCGGATAAATACATATGCCGTTGATATAGGTATGCAACATGTGTAGGTATTTTTAGGTTTCAAAACTACATTAAACACTTGAGTACTAATGCTTTAGATACTTAATCCATGATTTGTAAAATTTCAGATAATGGTAGCATATGGGATATTGGTTCAAATAATGAAAATGAAAGCACTATCCTTTTGGATGTATCCGAGAATAATTTCGCCCTTCTTAATACTACATCATTTAAAGAACCTCCTGTTTTATCCTCCTTACACATTCCGTCAGCTATTAATAATTTTTCAAACGAATTGTTATTGGAACCTTTGACGAAATCAAACGGTATATTGGACGAAAATGTTATTCATAATTTTGTTGTTACAAAGAAAAGTTCTGAAGGTAGATCACTCACAAATAAAGAATTTGCCATGCATTTTTTAAGTTATTGGGTAGGCCCGTGATGAATTTAACTTAAAATTTTATTTATAGGAAACTGCTTTGCCACGTATTATGGCCCTCAGAATAATAAAAAAGAATCTGTTCCAGTAGTGCTATTTCCTCACGGAGGCCCGCACACTACATTTTCCAGTGTCTTCACTCCTGCTTTTCGTTTCTTTACTAAATTAGGTGAGATTAATAAAGAAAACGATTAATCGTGTTCGGAATAAGAGAATCATTTATACGCTAATTTGACCTATAAATATTCATAGGTTTCGGAGTATTGATTGTGCATTATCACGGTTCTTCCGGCGTTGGTCAAAAGTACATCAATTCCCTTCTAGGTAAAATTGGCTTTCTCGATGTGGAAGATTGTTATTGTTCGTTGCAAACTGCATTGAAAAAATTTCCTTGGCTGGACCGAAAGAGAGTTGTATTGTATGGTGGTTCTCATGGAGGGTTCTTAGTAATGCATTTGAGTTCACGATATCCGGTAGGTGTAAATAACATAATACCTACTTGTAATAAAATTAAATTGTTGAAATATTCGCATAGATTATTATTTTATTTCCGTCTTTTAGAACGATTTCAAAGCAGTAGTAGCCCGAAATCCCGTTACTCATGTTGTTTTGGCTTGCTTTCTTTCCGACATCCCTGATTGGTGAGTAAATTTACCACAAAATTAAATAAATATCGAATTGCTTTATTTCTGTTATTTTTAAATCCGATTTTTTTGAAGGGCGATTGTTGAAGCTGGGTTTTCATATAAAGGTTTAGCTGATGTCGCCGATAACAAAGAGCTGTATGATAAAATGATCGAGATGTCACCCATAAAAAACATAAAAAATGTGAAAACTCCTACTTTATTACTATTGGGCAAAAATGACTTGCGTGTTCCACCGTCTCAAGGATTAGCTTATTACCACGCTTTGAAAGAACTGAATGTGCCTACTAAGTAATTTATTTCGATATCATGATACCTCATTATTTTCCATTGCTTGTTTCAACATTACTTGATTGAAACAAAATTTCTTTTCGCAGAGTTCTTTTTTATGAAGATAATCATTCACTAGGAAGGGTACCCGTCGAATTGGATTCCGTTATAAATTCTATGATTTGGTTCAAACGTTGCTTAAAAGAAGTCACAAGTGACAACTAATAGTGTTAGGTACAAAAAAAAAATTATTTATTATAGCATTTAAATAAAACTTCATGATATTTTCCAATAATTATATGTATTTTGTTGAAAATGTAATCATGTATGTTAGGTTAGATTCATTTACGGTGCGTTTTAATTAAATGAATATTTTGAATGAAAAACTAAATTTTATTGAGACGTGTATCTCGAAATCACTAAATAAATCCAAACGATTATATCTTATAGCAAAGGAATTTGAATGGAACAAAAATTACGGTAGGTAAGGTGATTAATTTTATTTATTTTCATTAAGTTACCCTCGCCCAATAACTTCCATCGCATTTAATTGTATTGAAATGAACTTTGAACTTGGGTTGTGTTTATCTCCTAATTCTTTCTATCATTTAATTAAAATACGCAAATGTATAAAGTTTAATATGTGTACGTTGCACAGTGCATATATCATGTAGGTAAGTAAGTAGTAATAATACAGATCTATTTGTTTCTCATAGTCTTCGAATTGTTAGTTTTTTTCATAGGTGTTAATAATAATGAGTGAATGATTGAAACAAATTATGAAAAATGGATGTAGCCAAGTATTTACATGGACAACTACAATTTAAATATAATTATTTGCGCGCGTGAGAATTCACTCAGATATACGTTGGTACTTCCTCCCGGAAATGACTTATGTACGCTATTCTTTTTTTTCAAAAATTACATCATTCGTAAGTCTTACACAGTTACACTTTTGCATCATAATAAGTAGGCTGTATGCAATTACACCTGTCTATAAATTACAAAAATAATTTTCACATATTTTGTTTCAGATTATAAATTGTCCTTTCATATCTATTTTACTGTTCTGTTTTTTCAATTATGGCGGTTCAGTAAAAATATTATACCATTACAGTATCGGATGCAAAAGTACGTCCTCGTTTCATGAAACCATCACTAAAATTTTAATCAATCATGGATATGAAATCATAGCGATATGTCCTTATCCTACTGAAAATCAATCTAATTATACCGATATTGGTGTGCACAACAGTTTTCTGAAGTTTAGTGATGCATTCTCAGTAACAGATAATGTCGTCGGTACTTATATTAATATGAAACTTAGCTACGAAAGTCAAATAATCAATTGTGAAAATATTTATCAAAATGATAAAATCCACCATCTATTGAAGGATATGAAAGTAGATCTGGTAATATTTGAAGTAGACAGTGCCGATTGTTTTTTACCATTGGTAACGCAATTTCGAGTACCAATTATTGGAATAGGCACGTCGACTTTCTTGAATGCTGAGTTCGACGGGCTAATGGGGAATGTCGTAAATCCAGCCTTGATACCCACCACAATGAGCGGATTCTCAACTAAAATGAATTTTTTCCAAAGATTAGAAAACATGAAAAATTACATGCTGCATTGGTTGGTCAGATCGTATTATGTTTACCAGTCAAACAATATGGTGAAAAAATATTTAAAAAGTCCGCCAATCGAAGAACTGTATGATCAAATTTCTTTAGTATTTTGTAATAGTCATTTTTCTTTCGTACCAAGATCCGTTGCGCCAAATGTCGTGAACATTGCGGGAATTCATTTAGGAAATACAGTGCCTTTGCCTGGAGTAAGGACAAAATTTATATAATCTTTCGATTACGTAGCTAGCTGTAGCTACGCATATTGACGAGCTTAAATATCTTAGCATAGTGATTAATTTATATTATGTAGTACTTATATGTATTTACATACATCAACCGATCTTTTCAGGAAATACAAAATTTCATAACTGATGCAAATCAAAGTATAATTTATGTAAGCTTGGGGTCAGTAGCAAAATTTAGCGAACTTCCACAACAAATTCATGATGGATTTGTTAATGTACTTAAAAATCAACCATATCGCATATTATGGCGACATGATAAACCAGAAATGGTTGGTAATATATCGTCAAATATTTTAGCTCAGGAATGGTTTCCCCAAAAAGATATTTTGGGTAGGTACCTCTACCTACTTATCACATGAAAATAATGAAATCTTTTTTACCCTTATGAGCGACATATTATAATCAATATTTATTAATGAAACTATTTTACCCAGCACAAAAAAATACCATCTTGTTCATATCTCATAGTGGAACATTCAGCACGTACGAAGCTATGCATTTTGGCATACCCATTCTCTCTTTTCCGTTATGTTTTGATCAATTCACTAATGCGGCCATTGTAGAAAATTTGGAAATAGGACTATCTTTGGATTTACGTGATTTTGATGAAAATTCCTTGCGGTTTCACATTGATGAAATTATACGTAATACAAAGTAAGCACTGTTCCATAATGTAATATTAGATGTATGAATGTGGTAGACCTATTGCATGTGTTTGGCTATGTAATTAACTATCTGTACTATGGCATTGATTCTGTATTCTGACTTTTTTTCATTTTCATCGCAGGTATCGCAAAAAAATGGAAACAATTTCTACTATTTTTAGAGACAGACCTCAGAATCCTAAAGATACATTCATCTACTGGGTGGAGTATGTTTTAAGACACAGAAATGTATCGTTTTTGAAACCGCTCGGTTCAAAATTACCATTTTATCAATACTTGTTGTTAGATGTTATTTTTTTCTCAATTTTAACTGTAATTTTTTTCATTTGGATAACGCGAGTGATAATAAAATTATTACTTCGCTTGATAGAGTAAAGCTTAGGTATACTAGGTAGTCTACGATAGATATTAAATATCTCACGTACTTTCACAAACCAAAGCTGCGCAAGCACAAACACGTGTCGCGCAATCGAGACTTCTGTTTCTATTTACCACAACACGTGATACAGAGGCAAACAGGTATTTCTTATCATAAATGTACAATGTTATCATTAATTTTTGCCGTAGTTTTGAAACTTTAATTCTTGATCGTTCACAATTATAGTGATTTTACATCGTGTGATTTGTTTTTGATATTTGATTTTTTGTGACTGTTGTTTGACGTATTTGTTTTAATATTTCTTAAATTTTATGTTCAACTTTAGTGAATAAAATTTTTCAAAGAATCACTGCTACTGAGTGCTACTGTTGTTTATATTCGCTGCGATATTCTTATGAATCAGAATTATCGGCGTATAAAAATCCCAGGACATTGGTAAATATACAAGATCCGATGATCGAGAAATGATGGTAGGTTCAACTTGAAAATCACAACAAGCAGAATTGGTTAAAAGAATTTCATTTACGTTCAACATTTTTATGTTTCAGGACTTTTTATTGAAGTTATGTTTTCTTTCGATGCTATTGAATTTTAGTAACGCGGCTGAAATACTTTACATATTCCCTGTAGGATGCATGAGTAGTTTCTTGTTTCATCAAAAAATGATAAAAATTTTACTTAATTATGGCCACCAAGTTACCGCTATTAGTAAATTCCCACTAAAAGATAAAGTGCTCAACTACACCGACATCGATGTTTCAGAAGATTTATATAGCATGGCGGATGCCATTTCGATTACCAATAATCCTGATGGTTCATTTGAGAATCTATACATACCTTATAATGGCCAGTTGCAAAATTGTGAGAAAGCTTATGCGAACAAAAAAATTAAACTTTTGCTTGACAAGAAATTCGATCTCGTGCTATTAGAAATCGCTGCCACTAAATGTTTTGTACCATTAGCATTTTCATTTGGAGTTCCTGTCATTGGAGTAGTAGCTGGAGCAGTGGGATTTTCTGATTTTGATGGATTCCTCGGTAACCCGGGAAATCCATCCTACGTTCCAGCTATCATGAGTGGTGTTCCTCCAAATATGCGATTTTTTCAAAGATTATTCAACACATATGAATTCCTATTGAACTGGTTGTTCAGGATGTATTACACATATCAAGGGAATATTGTTTCTAAAACACTCATTGAAGAAGCATTACCAATTCAAGATCTTTTTGCCAATATTTCTTTAATATTTTATAACAGTCATTTTAGTTTTTTACCTCAACCTTTAGCTCCTAATACAATTGAAATAGGTGGAATCCATTTGGAAAAACCACAACCTTTACCAACCGTACGTTATTAATGTACCATCAAGTTTCTGTAAATTATTTCAACTTCCTTGATGAATGGTGTTTATTTCATAGAAAATCCGACGTTTCGTTGATAATGCCGCAAATGGAATAATTTTCGTTAGCTTAGGTTCGGTGGTGAGATTTAGTAGTTTTCCGAAAGAATTTCACGAAATATTTCTAAAAGTATTTGCTCAACTTCCATATCACATTATTTGGAGGCATAATAAACCCGAAGAAATTGAAAATGTACCAAAAAATGTACTACTGCATCCGTGGTTACCGCAGAACGACATTTTAGGTAATTTTTTCTTCGAAATTAATTTATTTTCTTGCCGGAAGAATAAAGCTATATTTCTTCAATGCACTTCGTAGCTGAAAAGAAAACCGTGCTTTTTCTAAGTCATTGCGGAATATTTAGCATTTACGAAGCTATTCATCATGGCGTACCCATTCTTGGTATTCCAATTTTATACGACCAGTTTACCAATGCAGCTATAATGGAAAATTTGAAAATCGGCTTGAAAATTGATCATCGTAATATTACTGAGAAATTGTTATTAAAATCAATTTCTGAAATTTTAAACGAAAAACGGTAAACGAAAATTTTTTCGATGATATTCACCAATTCTATTGTTAAGTTTATGAAATTATTTAAATTCGTAGATATTCTGAAAATGCGAAACAACTGTCAAAGAAATTCAATGATCGTCCTCTCAGTGCCGAAGAAACGTTCATGTTCTGGATCAACTATGTAATTCGATTCGAAGGAGCAACCCACTTAAGATCAGCGGCCTCAGAGTTACCATTTTATAAGTACTTACTTCTGGACGTGATTCTATTCGTTGTACTTACTTTATACGTGCTAACTCAAATTGTCTATTTTTTATATAAATCAATCGTTATGATCTCATTTAAGAAAGAAAAAACAAATTAACTTTCTTCTTTCAAACATTATATCTTTACGCTTAGATACATATGTAGAACGTACTTAAAATGAAATCCGCCATATTGTTTGTTGTACCGGATACATAATATTAAATAAATTTGTTAAAATATCATACCCGTAATAACGATTTATTCACGAACAAAATACAATAATATACAATTTTAAATACATATATAATTACCCACTAAACCATCCATTTAAAATACGTAAATA
The DNA here is from genome assembly GCA_003261595.1 of Maconellicoccus hirsutus. Lineage (NCBI taxonomy): Eukaryota > Metazoa > Arthropoda > Insecta > Hemiptera > Pseudococcidae > Maconellicoccus > Maconellicoccus hirsutus. The sequence goes on from QBDW01005066.1 coordinate 37,259, forward strand.
CAAATTATTTAGAATATCCAACGTAACAGAAAATATTACATAAAACAATCATAACTACACGAGCTCCCTATACGAGCTAATCATTCAAAAATCACAAATTGGATATGCTATCACGCAGAATATTCATCCAATTCACACGACTTTCGTATACAATCGAAAACAAATATAAAAAGAATTCAAAAATTCAACCCAGCGAACATCATTCATAATGTAGAATAATTTACACGAATAGAAAGATACTTAATTACTGATATTTTCTGGTATATCACAAATAATTTCTGACAAATGGACGCGCGTCATAGTTGAATATGAACAGAAAATCGAAGTTATTGATTAAGAAATTTGTGGTATTACAATGGCACAATAAAAGCTGCCAAATAACGTTAAAATTACTAGAAACGATCGATCATATGTTGAAACATCCCGGTAACTAAAGCGGTATTAAAAACAAATAAAAAGGAAAATTACGATATATTATTCAAAAAAGGATGACCTTTTTAGATCCAGTATTAAAAAGAACAGTGGCATTTTATCGAAATCAAAGCTCATGGGATACGAAATGGTAGAAAAAATTTCGCTCAAACTTAACAAATATTCATCATTCGAAATAAACATCAATTAAATGTTATTTTATCACGATAAATCATTGTCGTTCATGCCATCTTTCAAAGAAATAAATTAATAACTTTCGACATAAACAAAATTTACCTCGAAATTATTACTAAACGAAAAAAGAACTACGATCTTTAGTAAAATCAGGCATACGATGTTGAAATGTTTCAAAGAACCTTCACAAATTTAAAGGCGATCGTTTCAGAAAAAAAAAATCATCAGTGATTAAATTATCTAACATAAAATTTATTTACGAATTGTTTACGGATTGTACTGAGGAGGAACGTAGTACATAGGCATATCTGGGTTAGGGTTGCGAGTCTAAAAAAAAAAACGAAACTCAAATATAAAAATGTCATTAATATTGACGAATACATCATGTGCAAATTACTCACTTGAGGGTTCTCTAGTAATTTAGAATTCGATGACACATCACCTGACATCATGTTCGAGGAACCATCTGAAAAACTCATTCTATAAACTATCGTTACAAAATTTTAAAATCACATGAAAGTAACATTACCTGATGCAGGAGCGAATAATTTCACATTAGAAGGAATCGAGGTATTAGAATACATGTCCATTCCTGAGCTTGGCGGAGGTATATTGGTAGCTGGTGGTGTTGTACTCTGAGATAGTACATTTACATAATTTGCTTTCATACCTTGATAATGAAACATACATTTGTTGAAAACAAACGTCGAGTTCATTAATTAAGATTTTATGAAAATAAACTTCACCTTTGCCTCTGGACAATTTATACATATTACCGCTTTGAACTGGTGGTTTATTCAAATCCGTTGAAAGGTTGGAATTAGCACCCAAAGGCATTTCGCCAGGCCTACTCATCATATTAGGTGTTACCTGAGGCTGAAAATTTTTCATTTCGGAGATACTAGGCGGAGGTTTGACAACATTGTTAGTATCGTCGTTATCTCCGTTTATATCCACCCATTGTCCTTTATCTTTATCCCACACGATCTAATAGGAAATAGAAAATAAACGACGAGATTATCAAAGTGTTACTAATATCGTTATAGAATTCTAAGATTTCACTCACAGATTTATTAGTATCATCCGGTAATTTCATTTCGTTTGGTGACCGCTTAGCAAATTTATTCAAAATCCCTCCAAGCCAACCGCCTTTATTATTATTATCGTTTTTCTTTTCTTTGGCCATATTTCTATCTCCGTCTTTAGCCGATTGATTATTTTCTTTGTGATTATGAGACGTATTTTGTAATGTCTGAAATCGTAAAGAAATTATTTCAGTGTAATATAATTGAAAAATTCCAAATTAACGTCCTTTTGTAGCAACACACGATATCACGTATTCGACGAATATTGAACAAAAAAAGCATAAAACAGAAATGCATGAAAATGATTATTCTGGATATTTCATACTACAACTGCGTGTAATGTAATAATTAAAAAAATAGAAATCGTCTAATTGAAGGTAAAAATACCTGCAATCTATCACTGGTATTTTTTCTCAACGCAAAAGGCTCATCGATGGGAAACGTTCCGTTGAAAATTATTTTCGAATTACAAAGCGAATTATAACGCAGTGCCGAATAATTATACCACTCGAAATCGTACAAATAATCTTTTTTTTTTTGAAACCTCTCATCACCGAAGGAATTCGCGCTTATTAAACTATCCACGCAAGCAATTTCCTTCCTATGCGAATTAAGAGGTACATTGTCGACGAAATTTTCCGATATGTTTCCAGCAGCGCGAGTACCCCATCGATGCAACCTTTTGATGTGGTATGTTTTCGTGAGGTTCGTTCGATGTGAGAAATTACACGAGATTCCATTTTTCTTTGGAAAATTATTGCTCAGAGTGCTTGATTTACTTACATTATTCGATTTTTTGTTCGATATCTATTCGTATTCCGATGTAAGCGATAAAATAAAATTCGTGTTATTCATAAATATATACATATTATGCAATAGGTAACTGAATAATCAATCGATATATTCGTCAAATTGAAAAAATTAGATTTAATTTCTTACAAATATTAGAAATTTATACTTGTATTATTTGCATTACTTACAGGCTTTTTATTATTTTCCGCATCGAAATAATTAGAACTACTGTGTGACGACAGTGAAACAGTTTGTTGAGGCGGATCCCAAGGATTTTTATGACTTTCTATAGCACCAATTTGATCATATTGGTTATGTTGATGCGCATAGTTATCGTTTGTTTCTAAGCCTTCGTTACTTTTCAAATTAATATCACCGTATTGATCTTGCTGAACGTAACCTGAAAAAGAGTCTGTAATTTAAATTACAGAAATAACACATCACTCAAGTACCGGTCATCAACTTACTATTCAACTGATCTTGACTATTTAAATTACTTTCCCAAAGCTGACTCGGACGTCTTTCGTTATGCTGTTGGTTAATCGAAGACGATAAATTTGCGGGCAAAGATATAGGTTGAGACAACGACGGTGGTTGACTGCTAAACGAAGGTTGTAGAATTTCATTCGGCGTGTATAGTTGCGGCTGATTGTTGTAGGGCTGCTGTACGATGGGATTTTGTGAAAACGAATAATTATTGGAATATTGCAATTGGGGGTCTACGCATGAAGGCTGATCATGCCATTGCGACGAAGATAACGAATCGTTACCGAAATTCTAAAAAATCATAACGGTAAATTAATTTTTGTCATTTGATGTACCGTTTACTATCTATACTTACGCTTTTTGCAATTTCTCGTAAATCAATAAGCCATTGCTTTTCATTAAAGAAATCCGCATTCAACATTTTAACATCGGAATATTTAATTTTCTCCGATAATTCAATAACATCGAGAATTTGCTGTTGATCGTATTTATTAGCATTTTGTATTATATCCGATGCGATAGATTCTAGGTATTGTGACGCAATGGAAAAATTTTTGTAGCTGATTAATCGAACCGCCAGCAATAGTTTGTACGGCTGCACAATAAAAACAAACGTAAAAAGACAAAATTATCATAAAGAAGTGCCACGAAATCCTCATTCAACATACCAATAAAGTATCGATAGTAAATTCTTTTTTCTGTAATCGCTTTGCGAATTCGTATATTTGGGTAAGTAAAATAGCACGCGCGGGAGGATAGACGTCAAAATTATCGACGCTGTTTCGTAACGTTAACAATGTGTATTTAGTTGATGGTTTCGTTGGCGCGTCAAAATCAGCTTGAGCAGCTAAGTAACAGAAGTGTGACGCGAAAATGTCTTTATGACCTGAAATTTAGAATAATTCGATGTTATTTTCAACACTATTGGGCGAATTCGTAAAATGATCAAAGATGACGTTTGTCTGTGAAAGTACGAATTCCCAAACAATTCAATTTATTAGTTTTCACGAACATTTGAAAAATTGTTAGCTTCGCCGTTTATGTTTCTCTTCATACTTACTTAACGAATCCCCTAATGTAATTATAGCTTGTTTATTAAATTCCGCATCCGGTGTTGGATAACTAAGCATGACCGACAGATGAATTCTCCAATCACTCCATTTCTCATCGGAACAGTTCTATGAGAATTTCTCCAATTATTTCACGAATTACGAGAAACTACGAGTAAATATTTGATAATTTACCACGGCGGCTTGAGGAATTTGTTTGGAATAAAATTGATACGCTGTTTTTAAAGGATTATTTATCGGAATACTAAAGAATTCAGCTAATACTCTACTATGATACTTCGGACCCATCGTTAATCCTGCGATGAAAGCTTGACCCCAAAGTTGATTGTTCAAAGCGAATTCTATAGAAAATGAAAAATTACGTTAATTCGCACTAACTTGAATATTGATAAAAGAGAAATCGACCGCTTTATAATACCTAGAGCTTCGTTTCTGTTTCCTTGAAAATAAAGATGGTAAAAATTTTCTATTAATTCGGTTTCCGACATTGATTGATGATTATTAACTAATTTGGTCTCTTCTTTTGGAGTCACAGTATTGTATATTTCGCTTTTACTGTAATTATCGGTCAACAATTCAGATATGGCAATTCCATCGGTTACCTGAAGATAAGCTTCAATTGGTGATTCAATTTCAATACGGTTGAAAAACAAGAAAGAATATGTTTACCCCACGAAGCTTTATGATAAGGTCTATCAATTGATAGAGTAATTTTTCCGACGGATGAGAAGTGCTGTTTGTGAGATCTTTCAAGTAATTCGACACCGTGTTGAAGTGCGTTTCTCCGCTGCATAAATTAGGTTTTTTCACGATAAGTATTAATGAAATATTTGACTTCGTAATGGCGAAAAATTAACTTACATGACACAAGGACCAGAGAATTTAGCGAGTTCGATGTAATCAGGGTCGTGTACCGGAGGTAAAACATATCCTAAGTCGATATCAGCTAGTTGTCCATCCCGAGGTGAATTTGGATTGATGATAAGTAGCTGATTGAGAGAACTAAATTTACCTAGTAGACGAAAAATCGAAATCGCAATCAAAATTTCGATAGAATTTCTATATCGAAAAATATTCACCTTTAATATGAGGTACGGTAAATTCCAACGGCGTATGCCTTATTTCTTCGGTAGCGTTTAATTTCGATTCAACAGGTTTAAACATAGATTGTTCTCGGTTAACATCCATTACTCTACAAAATACATATCAATTTACCGTCCGTAACGGCGCCGATTACTTAAAAAAATTAATTTACTTTTCTTCATTCACGCTGACGATGTCGTTGACAGAACTCTGACCGGAATGACCACTGCCACGTCGATCAGCTTGATACGTATTGCCGGGTAGGGTCATTTTACTACTTACGTATCTGGAATACCATTCCGCGTACTCTTGGGGGAATTTTCTCTTAAACCATTCCATATATTTTTGAGGTTGAATTTCACGTATTTTAGACCAATAATCTGCATCTCTAATTTGTTCGCCGGTGTAATACGCGTGGAAACGGTGATCAACTAAACGATCGAGTAGCGTGTTATGGATTTCGTGGTATATATAATTTTTCCATTTTAGCGATACTTCGTTTACTTACGGTAATCGTAATATGGTGGTTTATTATAGGATCTCGGATTTTCATAAGTGTGCAAATCACGCCTATATTCTGAGCCAGATCTACTCGTCGGTCTGGAATTTCTAAAAATAAAAAGTAAATTTAGTATCTGTAAAATCATTTCAACTTGAGTACATTTGAATCATTACCTTTCATATTTGTAATAAGGATCTTCTTCGTATCGACTACAATATTCTCTCCGATCACGATATCTGCAAAGAAAAATTGCGATGAAAATTACACGTAATTGAAAACTTCAACGAAAAGTATATAATACCTCTCATCGCGATACGTAGACTCGTGGTTGTACTGCTTGTATACAGGTTCTCTTGGATATCGTCTGAGGGAGAAAAAAAAACAAGAAAAACAGCGATATTAATAATATGAAACAAATGAACTCGATCAACATAGAAAAACAAATGCATTCAACAGTCTCCAAATACCCAGAAAATTCGGAGAACCGCCGAAACATACCTATCGTGATATCTACGCGGATTCCTAAAACTATCATAATCGTCATCGTCATCGTCGTAATAAGACTCATCTTGCGATTGTGTAAAGCTGTAGAGTATGAAATGAAAGCGGTAAACATACAAAGGGTAACAAACAAAACAAAAAAGTGACATTAGTGCATTTCGACAGGCATACCGAAAGCAATACATAGATTAAAATCAATTCTCCAAGAATGTTTTAAAAATTAGGAAGGATAAATCGTAATCATCTTAAGTTATTTAAAGCAAAATATAAGTTAGAATAAAACGATAAAACATTTCAATGTGATATAAAGAAATTGCAAAAAATGTAGTAAACCAATTCCTGACCTATACCAAAATGATGAAATGATTGGCGGTGTTGTCGATTCTACTACACAAAGTTCGATAGAGGAATAATTATAAAAAGGGTTAAATAAATTGTATATCACGACAATTAAAAAAAAAAGAAGTTAAAAAATGAATTTATTCTAGTTCTATATTTTTGTGGATTATTAATCAATCTAATGCGTTGAGTTTGATAACAAAAAAAAATAGTTTTTTGATTCCAGATTTTTAACTTTTTTTTTCAGTATTTAAAATAATTAAATCGTTTGAAATTTTAGATAGATTTATGATACAAACAATAAACTATTTAAAATTATAACTTACCACGTCATTGATTTAAATCAAAATTACCAATGGCGAAGTTAAACGAAAAATGAAAAAAATTGTAATTTTTAAATTAACGTGAGAGAAAAAATGGTATCGTACGTCAAGATCGAATCATATTCTAAAAATGTTCTCTCAACAGCACCAAACTCCATGCGTATGTTCTTCACCGAAGGAAAGTGGAATGTGCTTTGAGGAAGAGGAAAGGAGAAGCGATATAGAATGCTATGTATATCACGTAGAATTACCTGCTATCGCGATTTCTTCTGAAAGACCGTTTATCGGACCGATGTGGAGGACTGCTTCGATAATATTTGTCATGGTAACTTCGTGATTCTCGATCAGGACTGTTATCATAAGTTCGATCACCGAATTCTTCGTAATCTTCATCGTCACTCCTTCATTAACATAACGGGCAATAAAATAACATTCGCGAAGGAAGCTGAGAAACGTGTCGAAAAAGACTTACTCTATTTTATGATGGTCCCGTCGATCATAAAGTTGTTTCTTGCGATCTCTGTTATAACGTGAACTCGAAGACTCTTTGTTTCTATTTTGGATATTACCTCCTTCTCCTACCACCATTCTGCGCTCCAAAGGTTCCATTTTATTTTTGTAATCAAATGAGCTCTGTTTTGCTTTAGAATCTATAAAATAAGACGATGGTAAAATCAAACATGATAATATGAAATCAAGTAATTATTTATATACCTGCGGCCGCTTTACGAACGTTAGATCGTGGTCCGGGTATCGTGTTGCTGTTATAACCCAATACCATTCGACGACCTAATGGTTTCTCATCGCTGTCACTTCCGCGAAGATTATCCTCTCGTTCGTCGTCGTCTAAAACGATCAAATCATTACTTTCTGTTAGAAACAAAATTCAATCGAGCTTTGATTACCTTCGATTGTTTTAAAAACATTCGGAGTATTGTAACTAGAATTATTGTTGTTGGGAAAAGGGCGATTCACTTGGCTATCATTTGGGGTACTCTGTGCTCCTGGTACTGTACCCCTTTCTGAAGAAACACCATCGAGATCATCTCGATCTTCGTTGACAATAATGGAATTCTTGCGATACGGCGACTTTAGGTTGGATTCTTTGTTGATATCGAGCATAGATAACGCATCAATCGGGATGTTCTCCAGTTTACGTTGCTCCGTGAAATTATTATCGTGAAAAGAATCTTTCTTTTTTACATCTCGATTCACAAACGCATCTTCTGTACTATTTTCTTGTTCAACTTTGGCTACGTAATGCTCAGATTGGTTGAAAGGTTTGACATCATCTTCCTTAACGTTGTATTCGTAGTTTTGAAACGAAATGTCGTGGTTTTGAGCAACAGGTTTCGGTACGTGATTGTTGTCGTACTTAACGGGATACGGAAGCTGTTCGTGAGTGAAATTTTCAACAGATGCGCGTCTATTCGAGGGATATATATCGAACGACTTTTCCACACCGGGATGCTGGTTATTTTCCAATGATTTCAAAACTTTATCTTGTTGAATGTGACTAATACGGGATTGGAAATTTATCGGAAAAGGAGAATTTATATTTTCGTTGCTAAAATCGTTTTGCGATTTAGAAACATTAACGGATTTATCTGGTTGAAAATGTTCTTTCCTATCGGATTCGTGATTTTGATGACCGCCGGGTAAATTCGTTATTTTTTTAGGATACTGATTAGATTTAATGGTGTTATCATCATACGCGGTACTACCGTCGCGTAAGAATGAATCGAAAAAATCTGGAGTTGTCGGATTGAATGCGGTATTATCAGTGCTGTAATAACTATTTTGATTGGCAGTACTTATACCATCTTTTTTCATCAGTGGTATGCTGGGGAACATATTATTATTAAAAGCATTCATATTCTCTTTTTTTGGTGGTTGCGATACAAATAGTTGATGCGGTATGGCATTGTACTCCTTTGTGGTACTGCCGGAAACAATTCTTTCAGTAATCGCAACATTTTCGGGATATGAATCGACGGTTGATTTTGGCATTCTAGTTGACGGTGGAAAATTGTTGAAAGTATTTCCTTCGCCAGGAATAATTCTATCGAACGGAGGAGAACTCAGTCCATCATCGAAAGATACCGTTTGCCCTGTAACTAATCTTCTCAATCCGGGAGGCGGATACGGATCTATATAAATCAGCAAAATTACAAGTTTTAAACAACAGAAGATACAAAATCAAACAAGAGTACATCGTTTAATACATAGAAAAAATACTTTACCATCGTCAATAAGATCATTTTGATTGGCATTGGAATCCACTTCACAACTATTATAATTTTCTTCAGCTAACTGAGTTTCCATATATGCTTCACGATTACCAAATTCATTTGTCTGGCCCATTGACCATTGCTGCAATACAAATCAAAGATAATTTTTCGTTCGCTATCTTATCACAAGCATTCAACATGTATTTAAACACATAAATAACCTAATCGGAACACAAGTCAAAATGACACAATCGATACAAACGTCCTAAAAAGGCAAAACTTTGTCACAGAACATCGGTGAAAAGTAAAGCCGCACCTTATTAAAATCTGCAAAAATTTCTGAAACATACCTGATTAACAGTATTTGGTAATCCGCCGAAATCATTCCTTTGTTTGTTGGTATCGTTACCCAAATGAGTATAAATGGGCAGAGGTACATGCGAATAATGATTCTCCGACATTTTTAGAGAGCTTATCAAAATCTACATCATCAATTTTCACCTTTAAATAAGAAAGTAGGTTACGAAACTGATAGTTAAAATAGAAATTTTTCGTTAATGGTAGGCGACATAAGAGAAACGTGAATATCAATATAGCCTACTATTCTACATTTTCAAACGAATGATAATAATTATTCAAGTACTTGAAATTATACCAAAAATGATGTGTTACTAATGAACTTAAAATATATTTACCTCATATTGAAAAGAAGAAATCTCATAAGATTGAGATGTTAATTATCACTACAGTGAATGCTTACAAAAATGCCATATTAACGCAAAATTTTCCACAGTAGTTTTCACAAATTACTAATGAAATATTCATTTAAAAAAAGGAAATTATTTTGAATTCGAATTAATAATGAAAAGTACAACTTTTCCTGAACTTGTGTACGTTAACACTTTTGGTGGATGAGCTCTTGCATTGTTACCATTGCACAAACTAGTACGTACATAAACAAACTATCCTGAAGTGGTAACCCTGAAATTTGTCTAGACACATATAAGGCGACGAAGTATTTTTTTTGCTGATAAATGATTGGAATCGTATTTATTTGCAGTAAATTTACTACGATTTACATTAAAATTTCAAATTAATTTCAAAAGGTTCCTCAAAATATAAATTTTCCAGTTTTATTAACGTTTTTCCTTTGTTTAATGATTATCCTGAAATTGGTGTCTTTATTTTACATCTTACCAACATACACTTTTTTCATGCATAAAAAAATAAAATTCCTATTCACCTTCACTTCAAAGGTAAAAAATAACATGATGAAGTATAAACTGCGATTACTGTCTCTTGTTGCGAATGTAGTATGTGCAGTGTATTTCGCATTTTTTACACATGATTTTGCATTACGAAAAGTTGACGTGTAAATAAAAATTTTAAAAATTAATTAACAATCAATTCCAATTCGCTACTCCGATTAAGGAATTTCAATCACACTCGTAAAGTTGTGACGACTTTGTGAAAAAGTACGGAATTCTTCAGTTTGATGTTATCAAAGTATGTTTTTTATTCAATGATCAATTATTATAACTTCAATATTACTTTTATTGACTGTTTTTTATAGTACATTTGTGAATATTATGCAGTATTTGTAGATGATTCGTGTTATTTCAAAATTGAAAATTTTCATCGTCTGAAGCTGTTTTTGAAAGAATCACACAATGGTGTTAATGACGATGATAGGCCGTATTCCTGACGGCTTGCCCTTGGCTGCAACCATACAAGAAGATGAACAGGTGAGATTTTCCTGCAAAAATCTCCGTAGTATAGATATTACATTTCTTATTTTATTACTTGAAATATTTACTCTCTTACCTTGGCTGAATTATCGCCTATTCATTATTTGAAGTTGAGTCAATATAATCTGCGCTAAAGTAAACTTTGAAACAAGTTTCTCAATTGCGTCATTACATTTCATTTTCCGAAACCTGCAAAGTTTATCATTACCTTTGTAATGTGTTTTTCAGTATGGGAGAAATTTAATTGATTATCAAAATCAAGCAAAGTTATTATTCCGAAAGTTGAACAGTCAAAGCCCCTCTCAGTGCTCAATTGAATCTGGACAGTTTCTTTTCCAGTAAGTGAATAATTACTACTTCGTTAAGATGTTTCAACTAATTACGAATCATTTCAGCTATTTAATCCATAGCGACGTCTGTTATTTGGTATTATGTGAAAAGACTTATTCTAAACGATTAGCGTTTTCATTCCTAGAAGATATCGCACAAGAATTCAATACACAATATGGAAAAAAAGTAAATACCGTTACAAGACCGTACACCTTTATAGAGTTTGGTGAGTGTTTAAATCATCTTAAATCCTATAAATTACCTTTTGTACCATGTTTTTTTTTCTTCACAGATACATACATTCAAAGAGCAAAAAGAAATTACACAGATTCTCGAGTCAGAAGAAATTTAAATAATTTAAATAATGAATTACAAGATGTTCAAAGGATCATGGTTCAGAACATAGATGATGTGTTACAAAGAGGAACAGTTTTATCAGGTAAGTACATCTTACCATGTCACATTTTCCAACTACTCGTTTTTTAAACAATAATTGTTTTTAAAGAATTGGACAATAAAGCGCAGAATCTTTCGATGTTATCGCAAAAGTATAAAAAAGATGCAGCGTATTTAAATATGAAATCGTTTTACATGAAAGTAACAGCTGGATGCATCATTGTAGCTGTATTTGTTTTGTATTTTTGGGTCTTTTAATATCATCTTTTTCAGTTTCTATGTCTATTTATTTATTTATTTATTAATTAGATTATCGTATTATTTTGTTCACATAAATCGGTTACAGGATTGTGTAATTTTCTTTTACTACTGTTACGTAAAAATAACGGCTATAATTGTTGATATTTTTTTATTATGTTAGATTTGAAAAAAAAGCGTTTGTCTAATGAATAACACTTTATATGAATCATTTTAATCAATTGAAATTTGTCTAAAAGATCCGACCATGCCAGAAAATTCAGTTGGAGCAGAATATTTCGGCACTTTCGATTCATCAGTAAAATATTTTTCGGTGGATCTCAGGTATTCGTGGTGATGTTGAATCTCTTCAAACCATAACTCTATTATCAAATATCGAAACGAAGATGTTTAAGACATGATAATTATGTTTATTCATCACTAAATTTTACCTTTTAGTTCTTGTAAAGGAAGTTCATCTCCTCCGTATTCTTGTGGCACGATCTCTCTTGGTAATGCTTTGCAAATATCTGAAGGGTTTTTCAAAATCTCTACCTAAAATAATTTTAAAACGAGTTAATTAACCTCCACATAATATTTTAATTCATCTCGTAATATATCGAACTTATTTGAAATTATGAACTTTGCTTGTCAATCATAGCAATGAAACTGGCAAAAAGAATTTTAAAAAACTTTTATTTTAAATTTACTGAAAAAACTTGAATATTCAACAAAACTTGCGGAAAGAATTATCAAGACTACAATTACGTAGAATTAGGAATCTCCAAATTATTGAAATATTTCATGACGAAAGTAATGTTTCTTTTTTTCGACTTGAATAACGCGTTATTTTACCCATACAATACACATATTACCGAAATTTATTACTCACCCGATTTGCTAGACCTTTTTTTACCATTGACTTTCCTACCGTCAAGAGTATCTCGCTTGCTTGACTCATATTGCAGAAATATATCTTTTTGTAACGAATTGGTAATGCTTTCTGAAAGTAAAAATACGTATATAACGCATGTGATTTTCATAAATAATCGAATATTACGTAAATCGTGATTAACATGGCTTAAATTTTATAACATCGTGCTTCAATACAAAATCAAGGATTTGGAACGCTAATAACCTTTATTAAAAAGATGAACTTCGCTAAATCAGCCAAGAATACAGTAACCAAGGATGCAGTTATATTAGCTGCGTCATGAAATACAATCACCCCTTTTGCATAATCCAACTTTCCTAGTAATTCAATAGTCATTTGATTGAGTCTAAAGAAATTATTTCCTGAAGGAAGACTACTTTGGGTTTTGATGTCACTGGAAATATAGAACATTACGGCTCTGTATCCATCAGGTGTTAATTTTCGTAACGGAACGTACATTCTGCGACAAGAAATTAAAATTATATTACATGCCTTTTCTGCTTTAAATAACAATTTGTAACATTAATCATATTATCTATTATTTTTGCATAATTGAGAACATATAAAACTGCACAAAGTATCTACAATTGTATAACAGACAAGTTGTTCAGTAAAAATGGGAGAAAAACACGGGAATCCTTACTTTCCCAAAATTTTTGGAATTTTTCCAAAGAAAGCGTGTACGCAATTTAAAAACATTAAATCTTCGAAAAGTGGAAAACGATAATATGGGAGTTTTATTTTTATGCATTAAAGAATGAGCAACGGGGTTATCTTTATTTAAAAACTTGACAGCTTTTTTTTCCTTTTTTGAACTTAGCCTACATTATCTATTTGGATTCATTCTATCTCAACTTCACAACATACTCGTACTCGATGCGAACGTTTTTGAAAATTCCATTTATTATTCGCTCCTAAGGAACACTTGCCAATTTTTCCAGCGTAAAGTATATAGTTAATTATTTCAGTAATCGATCATAAATGGAACGATAATTACAATTAAGCATCCCAGATATCTATTATACATACAGAGCTCCGTTTCCCTTTCAAGAAAAAGATCAGCGCATCATAAAAATATAAATGAGTACGATTATACAGCATAGGTATTTGAAAACTTACGTAAGATTTTTTTGATAGAGGATTTCTTCACAAAACGGATTTAGATTTCCATATACTTCCGGTATTTTTGCTTTTATATTGGAATACATTTCTAGACGATGTTTTGTTTTTTCCAAACTATTTTTGCAACTTAATAAAACGTAAGCCAATACATCTTCGTCTGTACGGAAAGTACTAATTGTTACAAGATAGAAACGATTTAACGGTGGTAAGTTCATGCTGAAGAGATGCATTCAGATTATTTCTTACCTTTAAACTTTGGAAGATGAGGTTGTTTATCTATCCATTCTATCAAAGCTTGAACGTCTCTTTTGACCGAATCTGCGGTGGAATTTACTCCTTTTCTTGCATCTTCTCGTTGTTCTTCACTTGGAAGTTGTAAATACTTGGTACTCATGTTAAGTATAAATGAAAAAAATTACATAAACACTAAAAGATCAGAGAAGAACTGAAATGAAAATGTATAGAACTGCATTTAGGAATTGGTTCAACGGTAATTACGAATTTGTCAACATATTAGAAGGTTATAATCATTATTTAAAAGCTGAGTGATGTACAAGGTGAGTACACGAGCTAATAACTATGATTTTATTTCATGAAGATATTAAAATTCGTCATGAAGGGTGCATTTAAGAAATGTTTTGTTTGCTTAATGTAAGTATTAAATAATTTTTTTAATTATCATTTTTACACGCGTAATACATTAAATTATTTCTTATAATTTTTACACCACGTAGTGCCGTATCCTGTGAATTTTGTTTTTGAACGTAATAATGGACGGTAACTTGTATCATGTACTACCTAGGTAAATCTGCACGCTACATGTATCATAATAAGCACCAAAACCACGTAAATTAATTTCTAATCATTTTATTTCCAAAGTGTATAAATTTAGTACATGTTCTACATCGAAATTTGGATTAGATATACCTAATTTTTATGCGGATGGAGATTCTTTTCAAATCATTAAATTCAATGTTAAGATTCTTAGCCAGATTGTTACCTAAAAAAATTGCTTATTACGAATAATTTACGTCCATGTTCAACTAACTAACTTCCTTTAGTTTGCTTTATTACTTGAAAATTATTTTCAAATTTTACTTAAGTAAATGAATTAGTGAAAAAAAAATGGAGGGTAAATAGTTATGTACTTCGTTATTTATGCAACGAAAATAATAGGTAGTAGATAGCTAGATACTAGGTAGTGAATAGTGATGCAATTTACTCTCTTAAATAATCATCTTGAATTAGTTTCGTTCCATCAGAACGATTAAATACGAGATCGTAATCTTCTGCATCATTATTAGGTAGTCGAATTTCTTGATTTTTTGAATGAAATCGCTCATTTAAATGTGTAGGTTAGGTATTCTTGGGTATCATCAAACGTGAAAATAGGTTCAAACTTGCAACTTTGATGAAGCTTAGTCAAAAAAAGTGCGTTTAATAGTTAAAACAAAACCCCTGCGGAGAATGAAAGTTGAAGATGCTGAATACGATGTGAAAATATTCAGTTGATGTTCAAAATAATATAGATATTAACTCAGAATTTTACTGCGACAAAAAATTTAATATTCAGCAGGGAGATTGCAAGTACGTCTGCGTAAAAACGGTAATAGTAGTTTATTTATATACGTATTTAAAAAATACCTTGTTATTTGGTATTTACATACTTATTTTGTTATCGAGTATTATTCATTCATAATTACATAAATTTTTATCTAATTTTCTCTGGCCGACGCATAGTGGACGTTAATATAAGATTTGGTTGGTCACGCAGTACCTTGCTAGTTACTACTTAGCACCTAGACCTACCTACTAAACGCAGTACCTAATACACAACTACAGAAAAAACGCAAAATTCTTCACCACTTTTCTAAGTACATACTCAAAATTTAAAAAATTATAATCACCACATTAATTTTCAAGAAAAATCAATACAATGTTGTATAGTAGTTATACGTATAGGTTCATTTATAATAACATGCCACTGACCAAATCACTCCCAATAACCAATAACTTAAATTATATCGAGTGGGGAAAAACTGCATCGTATTAAAATTACTCGAAGTGAAATAATCTGCTTTGTGCATTCTTTCAATTCTGTTGTAATGTCTTTTTTCAAAATTCGTTTTTATTTGATGTAAGAGTATTTTTTAGTATACTCGGGAATTCGAAGAAAACTTGACAAAGTGTGTAATTCTTCAACTGTTGATGAAACAACAAAAGGTGTATGTGAAAAGTTTTACCTATTCTGCAATGTCAAGGAGCTGAGGTATACCACAGTCCGTAAGACATTAACATAGCGACATCTTTATTTTCGAATTACTTTTACTATTTCGCAGCTGGACGAAATTATTAAAATTCATGATTTAGATTTCGTATATTAAAAGTTATCTACCTTCTAAGTTGAAAACTTTGTGAATAAAATGACAACTTGTAAACTAAAATTCGTTACCCAGAAATACTAACATCGAAACCAGATTTGTCATCTAATAATCAACTATTTTCTAAAAAATTAAATGGTTTGTAGATGGTTTGATTTTTAATGCACCCAAAACAATACAGATAATTAATCATAAATGAATCATTGTGTTTAGTACCAATATCCACGTGAATTTCGTTCGATGTCATAGGCAGGTTGAAAATGTCTCAATGATGACTGAATAGGTATAACTTGAACATAACAAAACATATATTTTCTCAAGTCATACATTTACCAGCCATTAATCAATACAAATTTTACGAAATGAACCATCTAAGCCGTAACTTGGATCACCATTTACTTCATACGAACAATCAGTTGGTCTCTTGTTCAGAATTGCTTTATTCTTTTCGTCGGAAATAAACCAATCTCGAAAACTTTTTATTTCATTGTACCAACGATCTGAAAAGAGTCAAAATTATTTGTTTTCTCGTCACAATTTGAATTTAGTGAACCCTTAAAAAACACCTCTTAGTTCTTCCAGCGATTTTTCAGTTCCTCCATAATTTATCGGCAATACTTCTTTTGGTAAAACTTTAACCAAATTTTTGGGATCTTCTTTCCATATTTCAATCTACCAACACCGATCTAATTAGAATTTGATTTAATAAATGATTTTTATACTTAAATTTTGAACCAATCATATATCTCTGAAAAGTGGTATATAAGAATAAGGTATTGTACCTATAATTAATTATCCTTCCTACTTCCTACTTACGAGTATATTTGAAGAAAAAGTAATTTGACACAATTTTTCAATTAGTGAATTCTTATGTATTCACTTTGCTCAAGAAAAGTCATCGTTCGCTAATTCAGCTATTCCGTCCATTTTTTTGTCGTTATAATTTTAGTCATTTTTTTTAAATTGTAAAATATTAGGCATTACTAATAATTATTAATTTGTTACATGAATTACGCAAATACTTACTCTATCAGCTAGCTCTTTCTTGATCAAATTTTTACCCAATGTGATGACTGGTTCCGCTATTGGTGTTAAATTAAGAATGATAATCTTGTGGTAGCGGTTGGGTGTAGCTTTCTATAACAATTTTACAATTTATTTTACTTCTTTTATTTGTACTTAAATATTTATATATCTTTAAGAGCACCTACTAAATAATTTAACAAATTAATATGATCATAAAAGGTAAAAATCCATGTATTGTAAACTTCCAAAAAACTCAAAAACTCGGCAAACGCACAAAACATTTGAATTGAGTAAAATTCAAAACTATTCAATGCCATACCTACCGTGCCTAACAAGATTTGCTTCTTTAAACTGGATAACATTATCGTGATATAATTCATGGTTATGCCCTCGAAATCAACAATCGTAATTAATCCACGATATTTATCTTTTTTCAAACCATAATCGTTCAAAAGTTGCGAGGCTTTGATTACACTGTCACAATCAGACGAACAATTCCTTAAATCGGCGAAAATTCGAAACATCACGACACGATACCCTTCAGGAGTTAATTTTGGACAGGGCACATAAATTCTGAAACAAAAGTTCATGTAATTACTTAATCTTGAAATGGCATACACCTTGTCATTTGAATTCAATTGATATAGGTACCCTTCTTGAAACACTTGTTCCACTTCTTTTGAATAAGGATCTCTATTTTGAAAAACTTCTGGCATTTTAGCTCTAACTGTATAGTAATCATCTAAATGCCTTTTTGTTTTTTCTATGCTGTTTTTGCATCTCAATAAAAAATTTATCAATAAATCGTCATCTGTGGAAAAAGAGATCAAATAACAAGAATATTTATAAGTAGGTGTTGTGAGTATTGAGGTTCATCGAATTACAAGTGAATCTAAGTAAAATATTTCTGAAGTTTTCAGTACGCTGTGTTGCGGTTTTGAGAATATCAATAGTAATCGCAATGATAGATAACGAATATTTTCTACCTTTTATTAAGGTTATTATCTTTTACTCACATCGTAAATTTATAAATAGGTACATTAAAATGTTTAAGATTGTTTGTATAAGCATCGATTGTCCAGCCTCGACCATCTACTATCAAGTAATAGCTCGAATAAAATTATAAAAATGAGCTTAAAAATTTTAACTTTATTTTCATGAAAACAACCTAAAACACGCGCTCGATGGGTAAGTACTTAGTGTACGTAATAATTGCACGGAAGTTCATAAATCAAATTGCAATAAAAAAGCGAAAATGATTTGTGTTGCATAATTCAACAACAAATGAAAATTTTACATATAACGACGTGACACAGCACAACGCGGAAGAGCTGGTAGTTATTCAATTTTTTTTTCAAATCAAAATATTCGTTGCTAGATTAATACGTAACCAAACCTACATAAACGTGTACGTAATTTTGAAACTTTTTATAAGCTGTTATGAAAATCCACATAATTATTAGAATCAACTACATTATTGTGAGAGTGGTTGTTGGAAGTGTTATTAGATACTTTATTCGGTATACTTATAATTTAATTATTTGCGTCAAGATAGAGTGATTTTCTTTGTAAAATTAAGGGGAGAAAATCATGTAAATCATCAATTATTATCTACCCCACGTTAGAAGGAGTCCGTCCGAATCTACCAACTTCGAAAACTGGTAGGAAGTCCAGAAGTAATAATTTCATAGATAGCCAATTACACATACTACCCAGATATCGAATGCAGTTATAATCGAAGAATTTTTCAAAAAACTAATGCTCCCCTAAGTATTTACTATAAATAATAAAACATAATTAATTTGAAAATAAATTAACTTAATTTTTTTAAATATATGGTAAATATTACGTATTCTCTTACCGTCAATATTAGGCAAATGGGGTTGTTTTCTCAACCATTCTTTCAAATATTCCACATCGTTTCTAACAGATTCTTCTGTGGCATTGAATTCCGCAAAAAAGTCGTACAGCTGATCTTTTGTGCAAAATTTAAGCCACTGTTCAGACATATTAATAAGTAATTTTTTGTAAGGAAAGGAAATCACGGTTGGTAAACACATTCACAGACTTGAATGAAGTGAAAATATTCTCTGCTTGTAATGAACACTGTTCCTGATTTTTCATCGAGTAATTCAAAATGGAATTATAAAATTTTACATCGGTGCATTTATCATCTCTACAATAAAGACGGTTGTTTTTTTTATTTTTTAGTAGAATCATCAAAACCAAAAACTAGTAAACCTTGAAAAGAACATGGAACTAGTTCCTCACTTAGATTTTAAAAATTTACATACGCATCCTAAAAAAGTTTAAAACAACTTGTTTTATAGAGGAAAATTTTTCTCAAGTGTGCGTAAAAGCAGATATAGCTACATCACGTTCCTGTAGAACAGAAATACGCAGAAGTACACACCTAGTACCTAGGTTAGAACTTTTGCTATAAAAATATTGTTTTTGTTTTTTTTTTCAAATTTCTTATAAAGTTCACAACTTGTAGAAAATTAAAAAAAGCGAAAATTGTTTTTACCACGACCTCTTTTACGACCATTTATACTTTATTTTTAAATGTTTTCATCAATGTTGGATTTGAATAACTACGTAATATAATAATTTTTAATGATTTTTGTGAAACAAATTTTAAAAAAAATCGCATTTCGATAAAAAAAAAATTAATTACGAATACACTTTCAACTTACGGTGTTTTCCTGCTTCATTTTTCCAAAAAGAAGACGCATTTGTTAAACCGTACCGTAGAAAAAAAATAGTTCCTCTACGTGCAACATGATAACATAACACTCATTAATTATGTATCTAATTAGCTCTGTACCTACAACCATCTATGCGTATTTCCAGAACAACAAAAAAAATGAAAAACTTTGAAAGTACACGTTTCCAAAAAAAATATCGATAAGCACGCTTTCGAAAAATGTGTACATAGTGACTGTGGATCAAAATGAAAGTAAGCAGGTACCGTTTCCATAATACTTCTCATCTTCTCATAGGTAATGCAAAACATGAAGAATATTTGATTATTTGGCTGATGTTTAATATTACGTGGCAGGTTATCAAATATTTTGCTCAGTGATTGCGGGATTTTTATTTCGTAATTAAAAGTAATTAAGATTCTCGACTGTTCTTCAGCTTCATTTCTCTTTTCATTTAGGTAGTGGATATGTTAAATGACTTGATAATCAAGCTAACTTCTTCAATTCAAAAAACAATTAGGTATTATAATTGAGTATACACATAGTCGTTTATTGTTCAACTTGGAAAAAAGCATACTTTTTCACTCCTCATTTCCTTGTTTCTTTCTTCCAACAAATAAATTTTTGCGATAAATTACAGGAACAAAAATATGATAACGTTTAAAAAGGTAGTCGTACAACAGCTTACAGCTTTAAATTAAAAAATACTGTTTTCAGAAATTTATCTCCTCAAAGCGTATACCTATATCTACAAAGCGCTACACAATTAACCAATTACCTACCTACCTACCTACCTACCTTACTTATACCTACCCCCACAAAAAGTACAAAGTTGCACACTAAAACGATTTTAGTAGGCCTACCTACATGTTATATGTATGTATATTTTGTATGAAGTTAAAATAGTTGTTTTATACGTTTCTTGGTGGTAGGTTAGGTATCTACTGAAAAATAATTATTTATAAAACAAGGAACACAATACACTTATACCCATATTTGACGACTTGGTAGTCGATACTCGATAGTTAACCAGGTACGTATTGTTGAAAGATCACTTCTACTTTACGATTAGAATTTATTGCTAATGTTTGAAGCCTTGAAAACTTTTTTTTGTTATAGGTATTACATGGTTTTGGAGAAATAAAAACTTGAAAATTATTTATAAACGATACAAATAATTGAATACACGAATATAAAAATTGCAAATATCAATCTAAATCAATTTTCCTAAAAGAACCTTCTAAAGATAAATCACCAAGTCGACTATTGTTATGTAAAAGCTTCTTTGATTTATCAGCTTTAATTCCATTTTCCGTTATGAACCAATCTCTGTGACATTTTAAAGTTTGTAACCAAGCATCTAAAATCAAAAAATGATTATTCAATGTAGGTGAAAATTTTCCAAATCTAGTGAACAAAAATTGAACCTCGTAATTCACTTAAAGGTGCCTCCTCTCCACCGTAATCCTTCGGTAATATTTCTTTCGGAAGTATTTGTACTAATTCATCTGTATTTCTTAAAATTTTCATCTGCAAAAAAGTGCAATCGCGTTCTCATTCATTTTCTTTCCGTAATTATGAAATTCATTTTAAAAAATGTTGAGTTATGCAATGAATAAATCTTAATTCCGTGAACTGAGCGTATTTTTAATATCACGAGTAACTTACCTTCCTCAATAAATCTTTTCTGATAAAACTTTTGGCTAGCGTTATCAACGATTCAGCCGATGATGGAGCGTTAATTACATAATCCCATTTTTGTCTCATAGGAATACCTTTCTGCATAAAATAAGAATATTTCATTTTAAGAAAATTCTCATTAGGTACGTGATCTTCATGCATAAAAAATAAGTCTTATTTATCGCAAATTGTAGTTTCAATTTTACGTTTTGATCGAGTTACACGTTCAAGTTATGCTCCAAATTTTTTCTTGACTTTTCTCTTTTAATTAATTCCTCGACAAATACGTTAAGTAAATTTCAAATATAATAAATCATATGTAGTAGAAAAAAGAAATCGTTTTAACAAGAGATTCGATGAAGCAAAAATTTACCACCTAAAAATCAATTGACAGCGTGCTTCTGTCTCAAAGTTTGTGGAATAAGAGTTTAACCTTTGAATAAATCAATAAATCTTATGAATTTCTCGATAATAAAAATTATTCAAATGGAATATCGTTATTATGTCGTCAAATCAAGCACTAGGTACCAATCATTTTAATTTAATCGCGTTAAAACTTACCGTTCCTAAAATGAGAAATTTTCTCAAATTCGACATTATTAAGGAAATAACTGGCATGGTAAAATCTTGGAAATCAAATATCAGTATATCTGAACGACAAGAATCCATCTTCAGTCGAAGATCAGCCGACATAAAAGTTACCTTAATTATGTCATCCGGGTCAATTTTATCGTATGAACTGGCGTCAAACACGCGTAATATGCTTACACGACAGCCGTCTGTTGTTAATTTAGGCAACGGTATAAACGCCCTGAAAACAGAAATACACAAGTAATTTTATTTACAGTTTCATTAGCTCAGTTTAATTTCAGTTTCTTGACCTTTTAAATGCAAATCATGATTCGTGGAAATTTTTTGCCATTTTATTAGTGTTTATCTAATGATACCGCGACAAGTGAAGTAAATTTGCAAGTATACGACAAAAAAATGAAAGAGAAACACTTTGTTTTCTACAAATTTCTATAACTTTTCCAAAATAATATAATACGTTGTAATCATTTGTATAATTTCTCTATAATGTTTTTAATTGTAATTAAAATTTTTTATGGGTAATTAGGTACTTATGAAGAACATGAACTAAAATTAGTGATTAATGGTATTATCATAATCTCAATAATATTACTTACATTCCCTTCATACATCGTTCGATTTCAGGTGCCAACGGATCTCTGTTATCGTATACTTCTGGCATTGCAGATTTTAATGTATAGTAAGCTTCCAGTACGGTTTTACTTTTTTCTATGCTGTTTTTACATCTTAAAAGACAATGTGTCAATAATTTTTCATCTGTGAAAAAATTTTCGAAATTTCTCGAATTAATATTTTTGGCAACTTTATTATTTAAAATCAAGGCGATGGAAAATCATCCATGCAACATATTCAACTACGCATTTGAATAAGTACATATAACTTTATACTGTATGTAGAGTTACTAATTTGCAGCTAGCATTTCGAATTCGTCAATGTGGAACTTCACTATACGGAGAAGTTGCCTAAACAACTGTGCACAGGAAAACGTTGAAATAGTAATAACCATCGTTTATTGTGAAAAATAACGTTTCGAAAATATCACTCAGTATGCTATCTAAAACTTAAGTACTATGAAGAAGTATTTACTATTTACACGCGGTTTTCCAAAGTATTGGCGACAATTTAGCGTTCTGCTGTGAACATGATTTATGCAATTACTTTCACTTTGATATTTAGATTTTTCTTCATTCACGTATATAGACGAATAAAATCAATTAGGGTCAGAGCGATAGCACACCATGTAGAGTATGCGTTTACACCTTTATCGAAAAGCTGTGAACTAGTCCTCCGTGTACTTTTTCCTATCAAAAATGAATTATATATTTCTATCAAAGTAATGGACACCAAGAATAAAAAAAACTTCATCAGAAAACCCAAATATCCGGTTGATGTCGAAATTTGAAAAAAGAGAAAATTAAAGTAAAACTCATTCGATACTTCTTGAAGAGTTGAAAGAAATCGAATCAAGATGAAATAAAGTTCACATCATTCTCGATATTTTGGATCGGAACGCAAAATAAAATGTTGAATCGTCACTTTACTCACGCATCACTAAATGAAATGTAAGACAAAATTTGCAAAAATATTACATTCGAATTGAACAAGCGCAAAAGTTCAAAAAATAAAATTAAATAAAATCTTGCCTCTGAAATTTGTGCGTTAACCGTAACATTCCGCTTTCAAAACTAAGGGAGGATGCGTTTACAACCACAAATATCTGTTTTAAAACTCAGCTATAATATTAGCTCCCTAGAGTTTGTATAAATTTTATATAATATTCCTCGAAAAGTTGAGAATTTAAAAGTAATAATGGACGAAAAAATTATACCAAAAATAGATTTTTTTTTATATATAGAAAATATACGAATATTTACCATTCATTAAAGGTACTTAATCAATTTACTGGCAAAGGCTGGATTAATCATAATAAAAACTCCAATAAAAATGGACAATATAATTACACTAACCTTTAATATTAGGAAGATGTGGTTGCTTTTCCAACCATTCCATTAACGAACACACATCTCTACGTATTGCTTCCGGAGTTGTATTTAATTCTCCATAAATGAAGTTTAATTGCGATTCGGTGGGTTGAACTAATTCCAACATACTTTAACACACAAACGATGGCACGCCTGATATCTACTTAATTCAGATAAATTAATGAATAAGAATAACACCCCACAAATGTATTTCGATATCAATTGATCATTATTTCATGTTTGTACCAATTATTGCACCAGGAAAAGCAATAAAAGCTTTTCAAGTTTTTAGTAAATGTTTAAAAACCTGATTACCTTATACAGATGATTCATCATTGCATAAGTTATTGTTAATTTAATTGTTTATCAATACGGTGAAATGTCAGTGTGATTAAAACGGACTAGATATTGACGTATGCCGGAAATCAAGTCAAGTTATTCATGTGCGATAACTTTAATTTCATTGTAAATCGCGAAATATTTCATACTAATTCTCCAGAAGAAAAAGTATTTTAAATTTTTAGGATATACTCGACATAGGAATGCCATTATCTTGAGTGATACAGAACAGCGCTTCAATAAGGCATTCTTCTATCAACTTGCATAAAAAAAATAAAACAAATGAAATTCGTGACGGGATTTTGAAATGTAATAATGCAATTGAACGGCTTGTTTGAAAAATCACGAATTATAAAGAAAACTAAACTCAGTATCCATAACAAAACTCGTTTTCTTTGCGTATTCAATTTTTCCGAACAACTACTCAACGTAGACATTCATTTAGACAAATAATTGATTAAATTATCACGATTTTGCTCCAACTTAAGCAGAATATTCAATATTTCTTCCGTTTTATAATCGAAGCTCGCCTAAAATAATTAATAACGATGAAAAGATTTTAGTTGAAGCATATTTATTTTACCCAATAAGGTAACCTAGTTTTTTTCGTGAAAAGGATAATCATCTTGTAGAATGAATTATCTGTGGGCGATTACCTCGTGGATTAAGAAACGTAAAAGTTTCATTAATTGAAAAGAAATAATGAAAATATCCGCCTAATAGAATGTTAAACCGCACAAAAAAATGTTGAACATCTTTAATTTGTTCGTTAAAAAAAAATCAATTTTAAATGAACCAAATCAATTAAATTTTATAAATATTTTTGCGAAATTTTTTTCAATTATTTATAAATTTATTCAAGTATTTGTTAAAGTTACTTGCATTTTTCATTATCATCAAAGTTCATTTTTTCTTTTCTGTTTGTTAAATATAGAACAGAATAATTTTTGCATACAAGTATGTTATTACAAGCGCCAAGTACCTGGCTAGTGACTAGTTGGCTACCTAATACCTATCTAGTACCTACCTAGATACCTATCTACCTACCTGCACGTATGCGGTGACAAAAATATTACTTCAGTTTTCTACACTTAGGTACTTTTTTCCCCTCCCTTCAATCTTCAAACAATAAAATCTCACAGTAAATCCCCAAAAAAAACATGGTGAAATAAGAAACTTTAAAAATAGATGAATCGGGGATAACGCTGATTTGTTTGTATTATAACATTAAAGCTCTATTCCACTCTCTTAAATACTTTCTAAATCCCTAAATTCAATTCTTCGCCACTTCCAAGTAATTTTACTTTAAAAATTAGAATTATGGGTGCATTTCCTACCATTTCAATGCAAAAGTAAAATAATTCTGAATTTTTGTTCTCATATCATAAAATAAAGAAAGATATTGAGGAAAAAAAGTTGGCTTTTTATTTTCTTTACTTAAAGAACCTTGCAAAGTTCAAAGCGATATTTGCTCGAAAATATCTGTAGGTAGGTACCTATGTAATAAGTGTTTACCAATGAACGCTTTTGCTTTGAGAAATTTTTTTAAATCAAGATTTTTTTATTTCTACATTGCTCAAAAATTCACGCCGACATTACATCCAAGATTTAACCATTTCCAATAAGTACCAGCTGTATTGCCCGTTGGTGAGTAAATATGCGTAGGTACTTATAACGGGATTCGATTAATAATTTGTGAGACTTGTCAATTAAAATGATAATGATACTCAGTTGATTATAGATTTCTGGATTGATACGATAACCATGAATATACTGCTAAAGAGGTAAATTAGTATTGGGTACTAAGTAGTTGCATACATTTTGTAATCAATTTGAATTAATTTATTATATATACGTACCTATTTAACCGATATTCACATTAAACGCTAATCATTCGACTATGAAATTTAATGAAAAAATTTTAATCATCAATCGAACATCAAAACATTATAAACCCATAATATCTGAAATTTTTCATTCTTAGCTGGTCAGCTCACTAACGTGAAATGATTTCAATTCAGAAGTGCCAAAAAAAAGTTTATAACTTGGAATTATATATCTACGTGTTCACTCAATGGTAATACGTAATTAGCATTGATAGAACCATGAACCTTCAATTGAAATACGTATGTACATATAGTTTGACGCTTCGTTGCTTACACAATTTTTGAAATTATGCTGATAATTTTTTAACAATAGGTATAAGATAGCAGTAAAGGAAAAAATGTGAAGAAAAGATAATCGCGAAGAATTGGTTTTCCCAAACCCCCTCGACTACGCCACTGAAATGACGATGAAATTCAAATGTTTGAATGAAAATTCAACACGAGTGTATAACGAAAATATGTTTATTTGCATTAATTAGATCGCAATTTGAGATGTATTAAAATTCCATTACGTTTAAATTTCTTCAATACGCTCATCATACAGGTACCTAGTTCTAGTTACCTTCTTAATTACAATAATACAATTACTGATATCAATTAAAACTATTACCAGGAAGAAATAAATAACTAGTAAAAACCTTAACTGATTAATAAAGTACGAAATAAAGAAAATGATAAAAAAAAGAAAGCGTAAGAAAGAAGAAAGAGAATGATGAAGAAATAGAAAATTCGCCAATAAAAGAGCACTTGTAAATTTTAAGCGTTAGCCATAAATTCTACCAACATCGCATAAAGATCCATCATAGTTTACCCACTAGCATAACTAAGGAGATTCCAAGTGAAAAATATTCAAGCTTGATAAGAAAGTTCCAACGCTAGAATTCCCACTAGACTCGACTTCTTCCGCCGGTTCCTCTAAAAAACTGATTCACATCTAAAAGAAATCGATTCTTACCCGCCCATTCCTTAAAACTATTATGAATAACTTTAATTAAAAAGAAAAATATTTTTAACCAGCGATATATCCAGACGATTATAGCAAAAATATGATTGATCTTCCGATAAGAATAAGTAAATGTAGTGGGTATGCAATATGTATGTAACAGAGTACACACGCATGTAATAATGTAAATGCAGGTTCCGCTTGTTTTTATTAACAACATAATTTTTATTGAAGCTGAACGCCTGTAGTTATAGATATAGATAATTAGGTATGGTACCTATGCATTACGCCATGTAATATAATGCTTACTAAATTCGAGTAATTATACATATATCAACCTCACATAGAGAACGGAGTCGAAGTTGCATTGAATTTGAAAATAGTGTCACACTATTTTCTTCTCTAGTGATTCAAAATTATTTCAAATCCTTATTAGCTGGATCTCGTAGCAATATAGAAAATTTTTTGTTTTCGAGACACTTTACCTACACACTTATTCGAGAAACTTTGTACTTTAATTACCAAAAACTCGATTCCAACTTGGCGAGAAAAACAATTATAGAATTTTATACCTACATATTTCCATATGAAGGCGAAAAAAATCATCTACAAAATTAAACTTCTAAACTTTAATGTTTTCATTGTTTTCGAAAACTTTTTAATTATAAATTCTGAAGCTTGGCACAGAAAATCACACTCGTTCTGTTTTGATAATAAATATACTCGCTTGTTGCTTATGCTTATTGAATTAAGATTGAAAAAAATTTGTTTTAAATAATCAAACTGGATAGTGAACCAGCACCAAGAAACACGTTAGCTTAAAAGCTAGAAGAAGTGTTGTCGGTCGCAATTAAGTAAGCAATCTAGTAATTCAAAAAGTTTATTTCATTTTGACTAACTAAGAAATCAGCACAACCTAAAGTTCACTAAAATATCTGAAATTAATATTTTTATCAGTGGACCACAAGAATTTGTTTGATATGAACCACTTACAAAATGTGGATTAGCAATATGGCTCCGGACTGTCCCATAAAAAGAACAGTAAGCTTCTTGGTACGTGATAACGTTATGAAATTGTATACTTATTACGAATTACAGAAAACAAAGTTTTTGAACTTAAATATAATGCTTATGTGTAAGTATATGTTCCACATTTCACAAGAATTTTTCACTGCATACTTTAAAAAAAAAACAACTTGACCTATAACATAGTACCTAGCTACCTACTACACTAAAATAATGGTAGGCATAGATACCCAAGCATAAATGAGTGACTTATTCATCAAATTTCAAATGAAATAAATCAAAGAAAATTGGTTAATATTTTGATTAAGTTCAAATGGGAAGGAAATTTTCGAATTATCATCTATATAGATACCTTTATTTTATTTTGTAAATGATGAGCTTTCGTTTTCATTCATCAAACCTAAATTATCATAATTTGATAAAAATTTCAACGCAAATGAACATTCTTTATTTATACTATGATTCAAAAGCATAGATATTCGTTCATATCGCACGAGTTACGGAAAACATGACGTACAAGCGTTATATAAACTTTAAACATTTGTTTAAATCCCAAACCAATAAACTAACATTTTCAAATTATCAGGACTTTTTTTTTGCGAAGGTGTAAAGCACTCGATACATGAAAAGCGTTTTAAAACTTTCAAAGTAAATAAAGAGCAGACTAAAGTCAAGTTGAAGCGTAGCGGAAAGATATGAGAATTTATTCAAGACAGATGTCTTCAAAAAGTGGTTGATTCATGTAATATTGTCAAAGAAATTGAGGAGCTTTACTTTGAAACATAGAATGTTTAAAGAGAGACAGAAAGAAAACTGTTGAGCTTGAGTAAAAATGGATAAATTTATTTGTTTAGTGTACAATATACATCTATAATGTGTAGTAGGTACCTACTGCATAACTAAAATCTATCATAATGTAGCATAAAATGCATATGTACGAATAATGTAACCCGAAAAAATAGAGTATCACGACATACCAATTATTTATACCTTAATTGAGACATGGTTGCCACAAAAATTGCAAAATATGCGAGCTTTTTTCAACGTTCATCATACTGTACAATTATAGGTACCTACATCACAACAATTTGATCAACACTGTCAACAGTATGATAAAATAAATACGCATATTACGATGCTCGAAATACGGCTTATCGTTTAGACCATACTTTACAATTTTCACATTAAAGATGTCGTTTTCTCCAATCGAAGCTATCTTCAACAAATCCTCTGTTAATTAAGAAAACCAATTACTGCAATTTCAAAAGATGAATGAAACTATTCCTATTTCTTATCAAGAGAAAATGATTACAAACTACAATATAATGTGATACCTACAAAATATCTAACAACTCATTCACGTTGAATTTATTTTAAAAATGCATTTCACCCATCCGTACTTTTTCGAAGAGCAATCTTTCGTCATTGACGTAAAAAAAAAATTAAAACGGAATTTCGAATTTACACTTACATTGTATTAATCTGCCATCTAATTTAAAAGTGTGAATTGGAATTCGATGTAATAAGCGATGCGCACAGATCGTGTCACACATTTTTCTTTTTTTCTTCTTCCTTCACCATTCTATTATGGCGATAGATTGAAAAAATTCCATTGTTATTCAAATTAAGTGGGTATCAAAGTCAATTCGCCTATAAGTAGACTTTACTGTTTCAATTTTTTCAAAAATTATAAAAAATTTTCACTTCAGATGTTTCTTTTTTAACGGATAAATATTCCATTTTCGTTAAATTTTTCCATTAATTTGCTAATGCATTTCTTTGTAATCATTTTCGTATTAGATTTTAAGTACCAGCTTCTCTCAAATATTATTCCAACAATTTAAATGGTATAAATCTTTCCTTGTTTTTCCACTTGTATTTATTCATAAAATTGAACGTGTCTGTTGAAAGAAACCCCATAGGGGTTAACATTGTAAATTTATTCTTCTATTATTTTAGATTTTAGATGCATAACGTTATTTTTTTCAGATTTTTTTCATACCTCATTATAAAATAAAAGAATGTCTAATGTTGAAATTAAAAACATCTCCAACGTGTTTTAAAATATTTACCCTACTCATTGGTTAACAAAAAAAAAATAGTAGTCTGTAATAATAATCACAAGTAGACACGTATTCCTATTTTAATAGTTATCTTATTTTATTTTTTCTGCGAAAACAGTATTTTGGTATATTTAAAAGATAAATTAATTCCGCTTGTTTTGACGTTTCTCAGATTTTTAATAAAAAGTATGAAAACCAAAGAGAAACCATTTTCTATCAGGAGTAAGGTTTATCTCAATTAATATCACGTTTACTCTCCACGTCCGTCTTTTTTACAACATTAATCTGTAAAACGATACCTATTATCCAGTTAATGTATTTTTCATTAATAACAGCTCAACATTCTCACGCATAATTAAACAATTTTCACCGTAAAAGCATGTGATTAACAAAAGCTAAGATTTCAAACGTACTTACGAAAAAAAAAAGACCTACGGAAAAACTTGCGTGAATTTTTTTTGAAATTTTTTCTACGAAGCGTTATTAAAACTAAACATTGTTTTGACCATCTGAAAAAAATAACCTTTTCCCTTTAACTTGGCCTTTTGGCCTTTTTTCTCTTTACACGCAGGAGCTGAATTTTTAGAAGCAATTTGGAAACGATATCATTTTTAAAAAGATGGATTCGAGGGAAAATATATATCTATTAAATAAAATGTTTCAAGTTTTTGTATTGAAATAAAATTCTTTGTTTCAGCCTTGTAAGTGGTAAAAAAAATATTCGAGAAATTGTGCCTTCCGATGTACATCATCTCATTAAGTCAAGGATTCATGGAAAATACACAATAAAAAAAAATTAATTTTAATTTAAAAAAAAATATGTTGTATCCAAGGTATTTCTTGTTCGAAGTTCGAAAAATATGCATTGTACGTTGTCGCCTGTTATGCACACAACCAAATCAGCATTCAAACAAATTATAAATCGTGTTTACTTTTAGAAGGAATACTGAATCAAAGATTTACTATGAAACGTGAATAAATGAATGTTCCTCTTTTATAGTTCTCCACCTTTTATAAAATGTTACGACCATATCTACACTTCGTTTCGATAGATACAGTACAACTCGAAAATTTCGTGAAACATGAAAAGTTAATAAAAAGTTTTTTCGAAAATCTTCAATTGACCCGTATAGATGTACAAATTACGTGATAATAACGACAGAAATTACTTCATTCAATAAATGCAATTTTAATTTAAAGCTTCTAAATTTGAAATTTATCAAAATAAAAATTTAAAAAGTACGCGAAAAACGATTATTTCACCATACTGCGAAGATTGAGATTGTTCAAGTAAATAGGTGAATACGTATTAAGCATTCATTTAAAATTCAAATTCAAATTAAAAGAAAAAAACATTGTAACTGGCTAGCTACCGAGTAAATCATCTCTACGGAAATGGATGATGGGTACGTAGATAAAAACAAAGTATTTCATTATTAGCTAACAATATGAATCAGAAACTTGCATGTATTTTTTTTACATCTTATGACGTCGATTTTTATTCAACAAATATCATGGACATTATTGAAAACACATGTGGAAGAGTTGTGTCACGAAATTTAACTTTCCTAAACCTATAAATATGTCACATCATTCCAGTAAACCACTGTCAGATACATTATCCTCGGAAGGTTCAAGCTTGTCTGTATAAGAATACATAGTATATAACGCGACGCATAAACATCCTTTCAAATTTCTAGGTGAAAAATTGAGTCAAACTCAAGTTACAAGCACGCGATGACGGTACACTATTTACAATTAAATCTTCAAATCATTATAAATCGAAATCTAAATTAATGTAATTTATAAATGAGTGAGTAGATCACAGTATTGACATATGTGGCTAATTAAGTAATATATTTTTTACATTTGTGATGCTGTTAATCATCCCTATACCGCATTAGTAAGTGGGTAGTACTTCCAATTTTGTATTGTTTACTTCCATATCTAGTACCTACTACCTACATACATACCGAGTGGCCGATTGATCGTGGGCTCTCTGTGGAAATGAATTACTTTTTTTCGGTTTCATAGTAAAACTGGCTACGGTGGCTCATACAATGTTAAATTGGACATCATTTTTTTCGTTAAAAAATCAAATTTAGTTTTATCAATCCATTATCAAGTTGAAAAACTGCAGTTTAGGTAGCTAAAAACATTGAACAAATTGCCATTTTTTAACTTGAAAGTGAATTGACGAGACCAAATTTGATTTTTTATTGAAGAAAACAATGTCCAATTCAACATTGTTTGAGCCATTACTGTCATTTTCACAATAAAACCGAAAAAAAAGTAATTCACCTTACCTAGGGAGCCCACGATCAATCGGTCACCCGGTACCTACTTCTTCACTACCTATTTCAAAACATCTTTCTTCGATTGTCTCCGATTTTCTAAAATGTAGGTAACAAATAGAAAATTGCGAAAGATGATCCAGAAACTTTTGCGCCACTCTATAGTACATGGGTTTCTACAAGAACGTTGCTGCAAAAAATGTATTTACGAAGAATTTACATAACGGAAAGTATTAAAGTTTTGACAGTTCTAACAAGAAGTATTCCTTATTGAAAAAAATAATGCCCAGATAAATGTATTTTACAAATTTTTCAAAGGAACTCCAACATAATTCAACTACTTGTAACATACTGTGTCCATTTTTTCGTTATTGTTTTCTCTAATGTACGTACAACGTACTTACGATACAAAATACACTATGTGTTTGTATTTCTGCTCAGATTACTAATTCATTTATAATGAGCTTCGTTAGGTCCTACTACCTAGGTGCCTATTATATGTATTATTTTTTTACTTTTTCCAAAAAATTTTATTTTTCTGAAATTGTAAAAAGTTTGGGCAGGTAACTTGAAAATATTGCCTTTGATAAATTATAAAAGAGAAGTATTTTTCCTTCACATTAAATAAAATAAAATTCCATTTCATTTCTAAAATTTTTTGAAATCCATCCTATTTCTTACCAAAAAAAAAAAAACACTGAATATTTTGTCACATGAAATACGTCGAATAGGCTTAATTTTTTGCTAAAATGTCCCTTGGAAATAAGTTCAGGTATTTTAGGTATTCTTTTCGCATAATATTAACCACTCGATATTTTCTGGCAATATTTCTTAAATCTAAATCTTTTTTTTTACATTAAAATAAACTTCATTCGCTATTGATGTCTTGCTTGATATTTCTCACTAGTTTCTGAATAAGCTCTATCCCGCGGGTATTCTGGTTGAAAATCAAAATATTTTATTCGTCAATTTTATAACGTCCGTAATAAAATCCCACACATATAAAAATTCTGTGTTTGGATTCTTACGTCTGCAACGAAAAAGAACATTTTGGTAACATGACAACAGATTTTTAAATCTGTGCGTTTTTTTTATCATTTCAAATCTTCAATTCGCATTTGTTTGCGCTTAGCTTACCTACATCAGCATTATTTTATTACGTTGGTGGATTTGTAGACACCTACTGTCGGATGCATGGTTCATTGGTTCATAGTTAAGCCTATTGTTTTGTTTGTCATAGAAAATAATGTTTATAGGCTGCGCTAGTACGAGAAATGTAATTTTTTATTAAGCGTGCAAATGAGCGTAGAAATTTATCGTAAATATTTAACTCAATGAATCGTTGAGCAAAACTTACCTGTAAAATACCCAAGTCAAATCATGATTTTCACATAATTATTTATGCGTATTGTAAACCTAATTCAGAATTTTAAAAGAAATCTGATATGGCATGAAACTAACCTAACTCTGTTAACCATCATCGACATTTTAAATTTGGAATTGAATTTCTAATTGTAATATACCAACTTGTACCATATTAATAACAAAATCAGCAATTTTATTTTATAGATAAGATGCTTAGTTTCAAGTATCTATTTCTAATATTGTAAAAAAAAACATTAGGTTTGACGAAGTTCTATGTAATTAATTTACTTACCCACGTCTTTAGCAATTTGCCAGGTGCCACATCTTTAGCAATTTGCCAGGTGCCACGTCCTTAGCAATTTACCAGGTGTTTTTACTTAATATATGTTTTAACCCAAATATTTATTAATTTCAAAACGGGACTATTATTTTACAAAAATTTACCTGAAAAGAACCATTGTCGGGCTTAAAAACCACGGAGTTGAGGGCCATAAAATTTCATGATTGATTGAGAAAAACTTAAACGAGCAAAAAATAAAAATAATAATTTTCAATTATGTCGCCTGATAAAATTAGATAAATTCGACTTCTCTTCGAAAATTCAGTTAAAAAACGAAAATTTCGCATTTATTGACTTTTCATGTTCCAAAAGTGATGATTAAAAAATTGAAATAAATCATCTTCACGAAATGCAATTCCTTAAGGAAATGACGTAAAATACGAGCTAATGACTATGATTAACAAGAAAATGAACCATAGATCTGAAATTATTAAAGGTAATCGTAAAATTTAATGCTAAAATATTTTAAGCTCAACCTAAAATCTCACTCAAATTCTTATGACATGGATTAATTCACACGTGGAAAAAACTTTATTATAATTTTTAAAGCACTCACCCAAAATAACGGATAATTAAGCAAAAGTTGTGAAAATTCATTTCCGGTATAACCGGATTATTAACATTTTTCTTAATAATTACTTCGCTTGATAAATCGGATCCGGGCGGGGAAATATACAGCAAGCGCAAACGCTCCGTTATTAAGGGGTTCCATGTTACAGCTGATAAAAAGGATCGCTTCATATTCATTCGAATCCCCGAAAACACGCTTTCTTCTTGTTAAACGATTTTAACTGATTCCTTTACGTGAAAATACGATTCAAAATTTCTCTCATTATAAGTGTCATGTGAGATTTTTTTTTAACAAAGTAAAGCTGTGTTAATTTATTTAAATTCATGAAATAAAAATTCGTCTATAAAAATTGTTGATGTGAATTTTATAAAATAAAGTGTAGTTAATTTGACTGTCTTCGGTGAGTGATAAAACGCAATAAAAATTCGATTAACTTGTGTTATATGATAAGATGTGCGGTGTTCGTGTGGTGATGCTTCGTCGAATTGAGGAAAATTTCAACACATGCTGGCTAGTGATTTTATCTTATTAGGGTAAGTGTAAAAATTCATCGAATTAATTAATATACCCGAATTTTTTTCTGATTTCTCTATTATTTTGTAGTATGCAGTTGGTCAAGAAATTAAATATTTTTGTAAAGCCTTGTGAATAACTTTGAAACAGAATTTCTTGAAAATGATCCAAAAGAAGTCGCGAAATTTATGCATGCGCGTAAATTTATTTATTTAATTAAAAAGTCGTTTTGACAGTTAATTTTTTGGTTCATCGATTCTCCCGGAATACTAAACTTTAACATCGAAATGTAGTCGGGATTTCCTATAATATATTTTCAAACTTTTCTCAATACTACAACGAAAAATTGTTAATTCTTGAGAAAAAAATCATTTGGTTTGTAAATGACAACGGTTTTGATTTTTATTTTTATAAAAAAAAAGGTTGATTTTTTAAAATCTTTCCTCAACTCATTTGACTGTCACAAATAAAAATCTCGTGAATTTTATAATTTAATTACTTACCTATCATGTAATTTAAATATTTGTGACCGTTGTCTTCCAATAATTGACTATTTTACGTAAAATTCAATCTGAAATCATCAGACGGTCGTGAACTATAAATTTTCGCCGTAATTATAGATAGGTAATTAAGTATATATTGGTTTTGATTAAAATTTTTCAATTTTAAATTTATTATTATTAAATAATAAAAAAATTTTGTTCGACTTTTTTAAAATTTTCAATATCTTGATGAGATCTACTTTGTGGACCACAATTTTTTTTCAAACTAACGTTAAATTTTTTTGAACGAAAATACGTTCAACCAAGGTTAAAAATATTAATAATATTTTCACAAGTAGTATGCTATTATTAATATTTAAAAGTTGATTTTATAACAATGCTACTTGATATTTTTGGTGCAAATTTATTTAAGAAATTGGTTTAAGTACATGAAAATCAAGACAGTAATACCGTTTAATAAACAAGAACTCACTGTGCAGGTATAAAAGATAGCAGAACTTACCACTTCCGAATCAGTATAATTAAAAATAACAAAAACACAATATTTAACCGATAAATTTATCGCGTTAATTGGAAATAAATATCCCATAATGAAAAGAAACGCAAACAAAGGCTTTATTGCGGTAATGCGGAGTTCAAGTTCAAACATAATTTTCGGTCTTGAATTAAAATATGAAATTTAAAAGTAACCATAGACAACGGAATATTGCGAACGGGAAATATAATATCCATGCTGCAAGTGCAGATTATTCTAATGTGTTTCAAGAATACAGCAAATGTAGACACAGAAAACCGAAATCAACCAAGCGCGAATGATAAATTCAACATTTTTGTAAAACTCCACCAAAATGATAGGACGTACGGTAATACCGAAATACGTAAAAATCTACATCGATGAAGTAAATTATTCGAATACCTACCTTTGCCAAGAATTTCTCGAGATTGGTAGCTGTAAAAAAAATAAAATAAAATAAAATGAAATAATGTACGAAGTAACGCGGTTAAACGTATTCTTTATTCATTGATACGTAAAAATATAGCTCACATAATCATGTGGATTTATTTGAAGAGACGTTTCTCTGATTTAGTCAAATCTTCCTTTATTCCTTACTTTTTTTTATTCAAATTTGTCAGTTAAACGCTTCGATAAAAAGGACGTTTAACAAAGTATTAGTCGTTACAATACAATCTACGTAAACCATTCATTTTACAAAAATTCACGCCCAGATGGGCTTTTTTAAATTGAAAATTATGTATTATTTTTAAAACATTTAAATATTATTATTTGGCTCACCTTTTTCTTTACGAAGATTAATTCTTTTTATCGCTGTTCAAAAATATTATTTTAGATTGATAACAAAAAATATAAAAATGATGAAAATTTTGTCGTATTTGTAAAGAAAATTTAAAAATGATAGTACTTTTTGAAAATTCACTGACTCGAGGAATGCGGTCAATTTTATTTGATCTGTGCGACGTAGAAAGGCGAAAAAGCCGTCTACTCGTTATGTTTTTACAAACGTACTAGTGACTACCGTAGATTAGTAATTATGGACCTTTCCGGATCAAAAAGTTTCAAGAGAAGAATTACCAAATCGATACTTTATAAAAACAAAAATAACGATAAACCGAAAAAAATACAAAAATTTGAAAAAATTCACCAATATTTCGAGTTTTATAACTTTTGACATGTTTGTAAAACTAAACATCGTGAAAATTAATTTTGATTAAAAAATTGAAAGGTTGAAGCGCTGTGTCGCTTACTTCGCTTTAAATCTACAACCAAACATTCATTATCAATTTTTCGAAATATTTTATTCCTGTTATGTGATAATAAAAGTACCTATCTACCTAACTACCTAATCAAATCAGTGAAATCAATGATAAAATGTTGTCAAGTTTAGTTAGGCAACCCACACAACATGGAGCTTCATTATAAACAGGAATTATGCTTTTATGTATTGTAGGAGTACACCTCTGACTTGTTGAGCTTTATAGTACCTAATTATATTCCTTCGTTGGTTTCACGCAAAATATTCGGAAAATGCAGGCACAGTCGGCATTTTTATTTAAAAGAAAAAAACGAATTTGCAGTTTCTCTTTTCAAATACATAATTGTATAATAAAAATTTTTCATTCTTGCTGAAAACTACAATACAGGGCCATATTTCTTGGTTATCATAACCCTCTTACAGAAAAATCGTCTCAACATTATTACCATAATAAATAAAGAAAAAGTAACGGGATAAGTGTTCGGGACATTTTTCAGAATTCAGATAACCTCGTCACAACTGAATATCACGAATGCCCAGTTGAATTATCAGGTAATTTCAAAAATGTCGCTTTTCTTTGAAAACTTTTCCAATTACAACATCCGCTTTTTTATCGCGTAATCCTTTGTAAGTGGAAAAAATTATCAAATAGCCTAATATCGTTTTAACGGCGAAAAAGTTCCGCTGGGTGTTCAAAAAACATTATCTTCATGAGTATAACTTTTGTTAATGAAACACTCAAATCATTCAAACGATATTGCTTCATTTTTTAATAGCTATTTGAAAAAAGTTTTCAAAGTGTGACCTGCGAGCGTGACA
The DNA here is from genome assembly GCA_003261595.1 of Maconellicoccus hirsutus. NCBI lineage: Eukaryota > Metazoa > Arthropoda > Insecta > Hemiptera > Pseudococcidae > Maconellicoccus > Maconellicoccus hirsutus. The sequence continues at coordinate 75,843 of QBDW01005066.1, forward strand.
GATACTTAGTTACAGCGCATAATGAAATTATATATGCAGATGCACCTGTCGTCAAAAATAATCACATACTTCATGTCCTTGAACTAATCATTCCTTCATCTGTTCATTTCTCTGCGAAGTAGCTACATCTGACTTTTGTAATAAAATTAAAAAAGTTATCTAAGTAGCTGATTCATACGTAGGTCTGTATGTATAGGTACATTATGATTAATGGAAAAGCAACAAATTAAAAATTACAATCAGACTATGAAATGAAAAATTCTAGTTTTCGTCTTCTTTGCGAGTACAAAGAGATCTGAAGTAGAATAATTCCGTAAAATATCATCGGAAAATAGAGCAATAGTCAAACGTGCATAATTTTCTAATTTTCCTTGCTATTCAAAAAAGAAATTCCTTCGATATTTCCTTTCAATTATGCTAAAAATGTTCCTTTGGACTTCATTGCAAGCAAATTTTTTTTCATTGATGAAAAAAATTGAAAAAAAGGCTCCTAATGCAACTTAATAACGTATTTATTAAAAACTTTATATATTTCGCATTTCAAAAGAATATTTCGAAGTTATTTCCTCAAGTTCTTTAAACATTGATTTCAAAAAATGGTACACACATAGGTACGTAGCTACGTACAGTACACGGTACAGTACATCCGCATACATGCCTACACCTAGCTACCTATTTGAAAAAATATCAAGAATTTGAAAAAAAAAATTCAAAGTACCTTCCATGTATAAGAAAATTACACACCAATAAACATGAAAATTATTCACTTAAAAATTAAAACTTGATGTTTCATCATGGAAATAGCGCAAATATTAAGTATCTGCTAAATAAACCGAGTGAATGTACTTACTGATTTAATATACTTATAACGCACATGTTTTGCATATGTATGTACTATGTACGTGCTCGGTACACTTTTTGTTTGGATTCATGCGTTAATAAAACTATTAAATTCAAGATAATAAGCATCGAATTTCATACTCTAAACATTTGGCCTCCAATTTTAACGATAAGAAATTCAAAACACACAATAATCAACTTTACAGTCACGCTTGGCACGTCACGGCGGAAGGAGCTCGAAACAAGTTTTTGGAACATCGGAAACAGCGGTCGTTTTCTATTTTTTCATACTTGAAATACTCATTTTCTGATATAGAAACACAGCTTTTATTATTTTATTTATCAAATTTCTCATCTAAGATGATTTGATTTATCGATCATCGATACAGACTTCTCCATGCGTTCAAATCAGTAGATCAGTTTCTATTTCTGAACATAGTTTTTTTTATTCTGCAGAAAATAGAAAATCATTTTTCGATGAGAATGGAAGATTCGAAAAACCTATTTAAAGGCACCTAATATACCTTTCAGACTGCAATCAATTTTACATTTTAGTAATTGAATCGGTATAACTAATATGTACCCAGTTTGACTTTTACGTCAGAATCTATTTAAAATAATAGAAAAGCTTTTCCAAAATAACTTCATTTTGATGTGCCTTTACTACCTTCCTATGAGGTATCACTATATCATTAACAAATATCCATCCAATAAGATCTCGTAGTACGGAACATATTTTCAAAAAAGAAAAATTTATTGCCTTTCATAAATGAGAAGAAATTGATAGATTCTAAGTATACCTTAAATCATAAAATGTTTTATTTTTTTTATTATTTTTGTTAGATGCGTTGGAGTTGTAATAAATTTTCCATTTCTTTCATGTTCAACGTTCTTATATTTCCTAAATAAAATTCGATATTTAGTTCAAAAAAAAAATTAAATTTCATTATATTGGCTCAATTTCTTTCTTATAACGGGATGAAAAAAGAGATAAATCATTGCTATCTCGGAATAAAATTTGTGCGTTTGGTGTTTTTCATTAACCATTGAAAACTTGAGAGAAATATATGTAAAACTGAATAATAATTTGTCAATCACCCATCATGGATACGAATTAAATTACGGGTAAAAAAAAATATACGAGTATCATCAAAACGATTGTTTACGTAACTTAATAATACCATATAATTACCTGGTTTCCTATTCAAAAAATTGGCTCAACTAAATTCGCAAATTCGAAGTTATTGATTTTCCAACAGATACGCAATCAGAAACTTGTACACATAAGCATGCGTTTTCCTTCAACATTTACTTTTTCAGTACTTCAGAAGAAATAAAATGAATTAGAACACAAAAAACGTTTATGAAAAAATTTTCAAATTATAGTTTAACAATATGTGATGAATATTCTAGCAAGTCTTATTAAAATTTACCTACTGTAGGTATTAATTCACTAAATGTACCTACTATCTACCTAATTACCTATAGGTAGATCTCAGAATGGAAAGATGTTGTACTGGGAAATTTCCATGTTTTGTTGTTTTACCGTCACAAATATACGACAAACAATAGTGATGTTACAATTTCAAGCCCAATTAGTTCATGTTTAACGTCTTCAAAATTTCAATCATTTGCTCAATAATTTCCAGTTGCATTAAATGAGCACTTGACTACCACACCTACGCAACAAAACGCTTTTCAATTCCAATTAATTACTTCAGTGATTATTCTCCAAGAACAGATTATCCAGAAGTTAAATCATTTCAAATGAGAAAATTTTAAATTCACGTCAATCAACATTTATGCAATTCTTATTAGCGAGGGATTTCAATTAATTATTCTTTGAATCTACAAACCACCTCTAACCTCCCTTTTGTTGCTGAATAAATCGCTAAACTTTTATGTACAGAACAAATGGAAAATAACCGTCATCCTTTAAATCGAAATGTATTGGAAAAAAGTAAAAATAATGAAAGTTGTTTTCCTTATTGGTATCTAAATTAAATATTTTTCTAACGATGTATTTAACAAAACATCGCAAAGTGTGGTAGTACGTCTACGTTTATTTGGTTGCAAAAAAATTAATTAAAAAGTGTTATAGAGATTTATTTCTCTCAAATGTACCTTAAGCCTGCGTACGAGACAAATGATATGTATGAATAAATACATTCAAATGTATTATTATTTACCTTTTATTTCTTTTTTAATTTGAAATAGGTAGTAGGTACCTACTTATTGTTAGTATGAAAATATTTTCTCTGAAATGTTTTAATTTTTATAAGTAGGTATGTATTCTATTAGAAAAAACTTGATACATCAATCCAACTTGAATTAAAACAAACAAGAATATGCACCTCCCCTTTCCCTTACTGAAGGTAACTATGTATTTGTAAGTCTGTAAATGAATATAAAGGTAGGTATAGTAATCAATGTTGCCAACCAAAAATATTACACGAAAACTCCCTTAATAAGGGGGCTAAGATCAATTAGACCCCTGGAACTATAATTAGTGCAAAAGTAATTCAAATTTATAAACAATTTATGAACTAATTCGTTTTCGGAATAAAGAAAACGACAATAAGGAGTACCTACTTCAAAGATTTGAAATGGAGAAATAATTGTGAGCGGAAATGAAAGTAATTCAAGTTATAGCTTCATCATGAATAAAAGCTAACTAGTAAATTGAGCTCTGAGTGATTTAGTAAGAGTTATTTCCAAAATAAATTCACATTTTGACGATTTCATGCCTAACGTGTACTTTTTAAGTATACCTAGTAAGGTAGTTAGCTAGTTACCTACCTATTTATACTTGAATACCTTTTCAGTTTGAACTTTGTTAGTAGATCTTGCACATAGTTACTTCTGGCCTTTATATTTTGTTTGTGCATTAATCGGTATTAATGTTCACTATGGAAGGAAATATGGATAATGTACATACTACATGCTAACTCGTTAGATAGGTAGTTAGGTACGTAGATTTTTCAGCAATGCACGTGTAGTAATAACAATGATATGTTCTCATTATAATTTCAACCAAATGAACTGAACTACTTAATTTATTTTTACCAAGAGTGCGCAAAAATTATCATAATTGGTGGCAAAAAATCAAGGATGCATAATCACATTATATTTTAATTAACAAGTTAAGTTCTCTGTTTATATGTATTTGGAATAATCACCTGTAACATGAACGTTCAAACCACAATGATGGGTCTAAAATAAATGCAACCATTTTGAGTACCTGTAATAATAATTTCTCTGAAACTTCGAATATTTTTACCACAAGTTAACAGTTTTCAACAAAAAATTTTAGTCACTTGATATCCAACGTTCCTTTTTTCAGTGTCACATTCTTTGTACCCAACTACTGAACATTAATTAAATACATTTCATAAAATTATAGGTATCAACCAACTAAAAAAGTGGCAAAAAAAAGAAAAATTATATTAGTGTATCTGTATCATACAAAAAAGTATTTGTTCACTGAAATGTAATTCCACCAAAAATGATCAACGTTTAAGATTAAATATACCTAATGTCCCAATAGAGAATTTCGTTGCAAAATTTTTGTAAATTGAAAAGGATTAAAGCTAAAGGTATAAAAAGTTAGAACTAACGTTTAAAATAACGACACCCTAAACGGCAATAAATAACAAACATGTTGGAGATGAAGCAGGCCACTCGGTAATGAAAGTAATATTTGCTTGTATACGTCTGTAAGCGGCAATGAGGATGATTATATTATTTAATGATATTATCAACTAGGTATTTTTTCATATTGTAGTAACTATCACGATCTAATAGCCGCAGGTGATTTTTTTAACTTTTTTATTTTTTGTCGCTTTCATGATTTGGTAATTTTTTCCCGCGATGAAAATCTGCCTGAACTTGATGAAAGTTGAGAAAAATAGATAGTCTATTAAGTTTTTACGAGAGCTTCAAAATAAACATCAACAAACATAGTTTAACGAACGTAAAAAGCAAAGAACTTATATTACTTACCTTGGTATGCTTTTTTTCTCATTTCACAACGTTCTTTCACTTATTTATTTATTACCAAAGGTACAAAGCATTTATGCACTACACGTTAAACAAATAAAACAAAAATCAAGCTGTAGTAATGAAGATCTTAAGAAAATCATTCATTTGAACTCGTACATATGAAATATGTGAATTTGTTTCTGAAATTGATCATAGAAAGAAAAAAAAATAAAGATCCTATTTGTTTTTTCGAATCACACGTAGGTAAAACTATAGAATGAAAAATTGTAGTTTTTTTTATAACGAATAAAATCAATACGCATGTGGTATAAGTAAGTACCTTGCTTCGGCCAGCTTAAGTTTCAATTAAAATTTGAATGAAATCAGAATCTTTTGGGAATACTCTCAATTTCTCAACACAACTTTTAAAATGTCATGTTTCATTTAAAGGATGAATACGTACAAGTACCAACAACAACCAAAGCACTAATTATTTGCTTATGTAGATGAAAGAACTTTATTTAATCTCATTTCAAAATAACTTCATACTGAATGACTTGATATACTTAATGGTAACAACTAACATGAAAAAAAAAAAAACACGTTGACATTTTTAAATTTAATTACCTAAAAAATCTTGATGATTGGCTCATCGCTTACGGTGTACAAAGCACGCATATTACGTCAAAATTTCATCTCAAACAGATGATTACAGCGTTAGAGAAAAATATACGAAGTACAGTACTTTAAATCGTGGAAAAAATATAGCCATGATGATCAAAGGGATAGTAAACGTAAATATTAGGTAGATAGGTATGTAATTATGTATCAAGTACTCGACTACTCGGTAGCAGATAAACTAGATATATCTATGTACATGTGCATGTAAAAATGTGCTAAAACTTCTAAAACAAGTACGTCATATCATGCATGCAGATTTTATTTGATAAAAAAGGTATGCATTACTTTTTAGTAGACCTAGGCAAACAACTGTCTACAGGAAAAAAAATCCATTAAAACTAATTCTATTAGTATAGATGACCAAGTAATTGGTAAATATGACTACATTAGAACATGTTCATCGACTTCGTATGTTTATGAATCATGTGAATGTACAGTTATAAAATAGGTACTTTAATACATGCATTATGGATACGCTTAATTTAAACATATAATTGGTATGAACGAACAAAATATACAAAAATTTGTCTTTGCGTCTATTAACGACTGGTATTTTTCGTTCATTAAATTAGGTACTGAATTACTTTGAAAAAAATTGACAAAAATTTTAAATACCTACTGAGATCTGTTACGATAAGAACTCGAAACATCGAATGCGTTTCGTTATAACTTTTTTAAATTAGAAGGAAAATTACAAAACGTGACACCATAGGAACTAAAATGACTGAGTAGAACTTTCAAAAGGATTTTTTCATTTGGATTTCTTCAATCATAAAAGCTTTTGGAGAGAAAGCATTTAGAAGTTCAACTTTTTAAGAGTGTTTCTACTCCAAACAAATTTATAAGCAAAAAATACTGGAAAATTCGATCAAAACCTAATTTTTTTGGTAAATGTACCCGAAGAAAAGCAACATAAAGTTGAATCTCTTTATGGTGGTGCGTTTGAACAGCTTTCATTAAATAAAGCTAATCCCTTTGCGAAATATCATCGTGAATGTTGGATGACGCCGTTATTTTGGACTATTCGTCCAAATTTGAATTCAACGTTCAACAATTCATTCATTTCGCGAGTTTTGTTTAGTATTAATAATTTTAAACATTATACCTACGTGCACACCTATAATTTAAAAAAATCGAAGTCAATAATTTTCTTACTAATTTGAATAAAAATTGCTATCTAATCAATTTTTGTATAATTTGAATATACGGTTGTATCAAATCTATATTTCTGCCTAAAATTAAAAAAGCACCTGTGTATTAATAACTACCTATTTATTTTTCACATTTTATATTTGAATTGATAGAAAAGAAAGATAGAGTGGGGAGGTAGGTTAGATATATAGGTAGACAAGTAACAGTGTAGACGTGCTGCATACGTAGAATTCAGCGAATATGTCAGTATGGTATTTTTTTGCTCTTTCATTAAGAATAAATGTGAACTCAGAACAGCTGAACTGTTTTATTTCAAAATTATAATTTTACATATTTTTACAAGCAATTAATTTTTTTTTGTAAAGAAGCCGGAAATCAAAGAAACAAGTAAGTAATAAACCTTCTACTGATCATAATTACCATAAATGTACCTATAAATTAGGTACTTGAGACGTATGTAATATGTATACATATATGATGCTCGTATGCATGCACTATGTAAAACGTAGGCTCGAATAAAAAATTCAACGCGTACAAATGGTGGTCCCGAATGTAAGTCAAACTTCAAAGAAACATGTAACACTATTCGAAAAACTGTGAAGCGGCTCTAAGTTGAAATAAATAATTATAATGAAATGAACGTACAAATAAACAGTGCCATTATGATTTCTGGTGATTATTTCATTGAACATAAATTTTGTACATTTACTCGTACGTTTTGGTTGGGCTACAGGTTTGTTGGATATCATCAGGTGTGGACGGTTAGTTTATGTAAGTCATGAAAATGACTTTTTTACTGAAAAAAAAACTTCAAAATAATGTTACCAATTGACACCCATACATTTCTAATGCACTTTTTGTAATCTTCATCTCAAGTATTAAAATGAAATCACTTCAATAAAGTTCGGTATCCAAATATTCAAATTAAGCTTTACAACTTTGAGCCAACTTTTAAAGGATGAAAGTATTGAAACTCAGTCATGCGTCATTGAATTATATGGCACGTTTAAATTAAACAAGTGGCAGGCTTTAGAACAACACTTGCCTTTGAGAGTATTTAAATGAGTGGTAAAAGCGTTAAACGTGAAAATCAACGATTTATTGCCCTCAATCATTAAACTCATTGAATAAGGTAAAACGTATTTTCAACAGAGGTAATACATACTATATGTGAAGTTAATCGATAGATTTTTTTTCATTAATTTATCTAGCGAAAGTAAATTTCTTTTATAAGTACCTGACTTTGCAGATAGAGTGTAATGCATGAAATCATTTATCGCATAATTTAAGAAATGTGTACCTAGCTACTCGTACCTACCTACTTATTGCAAGTGTAATAAACACAATTGAAAAAAAAAAAACAAAAAAAAACAAAGTTCAAAATCAATGTAAGATGTTTCATCATACTTACGTAGTTATGTCAAATTTTAAAGTAAGTGAAAAATGAGTTTTATGATAAAGAATCGGCGTCTTCATAATGCGCAAATAAATTAAACAAATCATTATTCCTTCTGCGGATATTTTATAAGTACCTAACTACCTATATCGCTTGTTTGTGGCTCAAACATCTGTGTCTTCTCACAAATGCTACACATTTAAACGGCTTGCGTGGCAATTCACATTCACGCTTAAATGGAAGATTACGGTTTTGTCTTTCATATAAAATTCGCATATACGTATAGGAGCATAATATATATTTCAGATAGGTACTATAGTGATAGTTACAGTAGAAGGTAAAACATGTCTCACTATCATTTAGGTATAACTGATATCATTTTAGACATTTTATCTGAAAACTCAAATGATTTTCTTTGATTGCTGCAATCACTTTTCATTCATTTTTTATTATCTCATAAAAACTTCAACACGCTTAAACTTCACATTTTACAGAAACTGTACCTAAACATCATCCGAATAAATAAACATGAATAATAAATACCTCTCTACATATGTTCAAAATAAAAATACACGAGCAGGTAGTAGGTACAAGTACTAGATGTAGGTAATTAGGTGCCTCAACTGTATATCTATAAATCTGAAATTGTACATTTTACGAAAATCATCTTATTGAATTTGGTACAACCTGCTTTGTACCCAGTTCAAAATGATGAAAGAAATTCGTTATTCGTGAAATTGTTCAAAGATGTTGACCATGGTTCATGGATAACGGATATGTAGGTAGGTAATGCGAAACAAAACTACAAATATTGGCTTTTTGTTTTTACTCAATTAATGCTTACAAGTTAGTTATATTGCTAATATTTTACTGTCAAATGAATGTTTTCGGCTTTCTACAGATTTACTTTTTACTACTCTACTTGATTAATGAAATCACGTCACCCGTAAAGAAGGGTTTTTTCTCTTATTTCTCTCATTAGTCATTAATTAAACTACTCGTTACGTCTTTAGTTGAGGTTTTCCCTAAATTTTCCAAGATATTGCTTATCTACAAAAGTACAGCGAGTAAAGCAAAAACCACCTCACTCATTCTACGAGTAAATGTGCCCTTTGCATGAAAAATAAAATTAAAAAATTCGTTTTATCATCTACGTATTTCATCTTTTTCAACAAGTAAAATAATAGTTCAAGATGGGTAGGTAATTAGGCATTAGGCAGGTACATATTAGGTATCTATTCGAATGAAATGAAATATGTATTTCCAAAAATTATAAATTTCAACAGTCCGGTTCCAGATTTCTATAGGTGCTGATAAAGAGATATTTTCAATAAATTCCAGTGGAAGGAAACTCGCTGCTACAGATTCAATAATAAAGGTTTAAAAACGATTAAGTGCTCGCAACAAGGAATAGAAAGAATATTTATTGCCGACCTCAAGGCCTCAAGTATATTTTACTTCTGTCCCATTTACAGCTACACTGTACGTTAACGCAGTCTAATGGTCTTTAATAACAATACAAATACAAACGCCTACCGCAGATCTACGCAGAAATTGTTTCAAGAGTCAATTCAAACGTAATGGTTATCGTTTACAGCTATTTAACTTTATTAACCGCAACCAGTATTACATGAAACTAAATTTGTACACTGCATTTTGATGAGATAGGTACGTGTACTACGTATCTACGTAACTAACTACGTACATGTCCTGAGAGTGGGTAGTAAGCTCTATGATCATAATTGTCCAAAGTTATATAATATTTCAAGGATAAGAATGTAGGTACATAATTGTACGAAAATTTTTGAATATAAATTAATATCTCGTTACAAATTTAAGCAATAGGAGACGTTAACGAGTCTAAATCGGGAAGTATTCAGAAGGATATTTCAACAAAGCCGTTGAAGATTTTGTTTATCAAACCACGAGGATGAACTGATTTCGTTACAAGAATATGCAAAACTTTAAGTTTTTGTAATTTCTTGTATTTTGTAATTTACAATACCAACGGTATGTAACAAAGTGCTAGATAATTTTGGGTTAATTAGTAACAAGATGATTAAATGAGTTTTAAAAATGCAATTCGATAATAAACTCGTAAGTTACCTGGTTTACCTAGATATCTTTATCAAGGTTTTTCATAACACGCGTTGATAATAACACCTTTTCCCATCGTATTTCCAAATCATAGGATGGCCTCTTGTGGTTGAAGGAAATGAAATAAAACAAAATGATGGTTCGAAAAACACGTTTTATTTTTATTTTCTCGGCACCAAAGGTAACATTTTTTCCGTTGTTTTCCCAACACGAAGCAGAAGTTGAAATGCAACACAAATTTTTCATGTAATATGTACCTATTTAATGTTTTCTCAGTGAATTCCACGAAATGCCTGAAAAATACTAAACACGTGGGGACGTGATATTAATCTGAAAGATGCGATCTAGTTGAAAATTTAAAATGATTCAACTACCCGTAACGAAAATTATGTTTTGTATCGATACAGCTTGACAGAAAATGCGGGGTATCATTTTAAACTCATCTACTCGTAGTTCAACTAAGGTTAATAAATTTTTTCGTGTCAACGTATTTTCAAATTCCTAGGCACATGCACACGTGCACCTTACAAGATTACGTTATAAGAGCAAGTGAATATATCGAATATATAACAAATTTGTTTTTCAACCTAATTCCCTGAAGAAGCCTTAATGGCATTGGCAGCGGCATAGAAATCGTTATATCTCATTGGGGTGAAATTAGTTGTTATGAAAAATGAAAATTTGTGAAAACAACGCAAAGGTTTGAAATGTCAAGGGATTGACACCTAACGTTGAAAATTAAAATCGCTAGCTGCGTTTATACGTATACGAGTATGACAGTTTCAAATCTTTCTCAGAATAGCCAACAAGGAGATATCCTTTCTAGTTTTTCAACATATTTCTACTTTTGCATGATAGCAGTACCTAATCGCAGAAGTTTAAACGTTCAGGAAAAGGAAAAGTTATTTTTTTTTTAAATACAAAATTACGGATACATAAAGTGAATGGAAGTCACGCACATTTTTTCGTATATTAGTTCTAACTTGATAGAAATGGGCCCACCTGCACCCACATAGAAGATTTTTTTTTTAAATCACAAGATTATATCAAAATTTTTTTTCTTCAAATAATTAGAATAAAAATCTATGTACCTAGCTACCTACATACATAAATTCGAAGGAAATAGTGATAAAAGGAACTTTAAAATTATAATAAAGTGTAACACATATTATAATTTTCAAATTCCTAAACATTTATGAACCGATTTATAAAAGTAATTGCACCCACATACCGTAAAATTACACAAATTATTTAAATTTTTAATTTTATAAAATAACTTGATGGTTATCAAGTTCCGTTTGAAACTTCGATTCGATTAAATAGATAATTAATTATCTTATTGCTTCTACGTACGAGTACGTGGCACATGGGTAATTATGTACATAAATTAAACCACACGATTAAAGAAATAATATTGAACGAATAAATTATCTACTCTGGAAATTTTTTACTTTAAGTAGTAATTTCGCAAAAAATTAGAAAATACAATGTACAGCACACTCCTTACTCAGTTTTGCCAAAATTTCAAGTTCTTTAAAAAATCGACTTGCTCAATTTTTTTTCAATTTTTGGAGCCTGTCACAATTTGGAAAATGTTTCTAGTTTTTATTTTCATTCAAAACTTCAAACTCGACCAAAAAAATGCATGTAAAAGTGGAAGTAATTGTTGGCTTCTGGCCAAATGTAAAAGAATAAATCACCGAAAGCCTATTATTATTATTATCATTATTGTTATCATTATAATATACACCTTTTGCATTAAATCGATAAATTTTCATCTCGCTCGCAGTGAAAAACTGTTATCTGGTAAATTGTTATTAAAGATACTTGGCATTTTTTTAAAAACTCAAGGTAATGCATAAATATACCTACTTTTAATTAACATTACAAGATAAAAATCAAATTATTTAATAATTGGTTAAAGGGTATTTCTGTATACGTCATTTACGTAATAGGTACGTAGATAAACTTCGTGTATGTATAATTAAATCACTTTTCTATGCTTGAAAGTGCAACTTCGTATGTGTTTGAGCATAATTTTGGAATTTGGAGCAACTCAGAAAAACTTGTGAAATATTGAAAATCAAATACTAAATTTTACGTTAACCAGCACCTTTTCAAATTTCACTTGAATGTAGACTACGAGCAACCAAAATTATAGTAAAATTTTAGAGGTACAAAAAAATCGTCGACGCAAATAATCTCAAATATTCAATTTTCAACAATTTCTGCGTTGGATGTTTTTATCTAAAAATGCCTCAAGCTTTGCACCAAAAGAAAAACTACAATCGTGGAATTTTGTTTACTGTAGTAGCGATAAAGTGAAAGTATAGTAGAATTTAAGATACAAAAATAGTTTCGACATAAAATAATGCTCTCTTTTCAATTCACAATTTTACGTCTTTCAAATACTATTAGGCTCCAATAAGTTTATCATTCAATTAAGTTTTTGTAAGTGCTTTAATATTTTTTGAAGTGTTAAGTTTAAGTTAAGATGTCATAAAGTAACTGAAAGATTTCAGTTTTTTAGATTCAATATCTCCCTCATTTTGATTAAATAATACAAAATGATCATCTTTTCAAAACAATGAATTAACTATAATTTTTTTCATAAGATTTCAAATTGATTTTTTTTTCGTGATTAATCTAAGACCGTAATGTAAAAAAAAACGAGGCCCATACCACTTTTTTTTCGTAGCAATTAAACTCAATTATTGTTACTGCTCACAGTAAATCGCAAACAATTTTATACGATTATATTCCTCTCTTGCGGTAAGAAATGTTACTTTTTCTATAAGGGTCAACCCATTAAAAATCTGCAAGCTGGAAATTTTTAACGCAACATTTACTCCCTTTTTTCTGTAATGTTCACTTCCTTACAAGCGAAGCGAAAACCAACAACCGCTTTTTTTATATCACTATCGCAACTTTCACCGCACTGAAAATCAACTAACTTTCAAGAAAACACAATAAAATTTATTCAATGTGTTTTTTTTTATCTAAAAATCATATTTTACTTTTCTAATTTTCGAGAGTATTATAATTATGCGGAAATTATAAAATATCTGTAAGATACGTATTTAAATATAGGTAATGTATCTCGAAAATACTTTTTAAGTAGATTTTCTGTACCGAAAAAAAAAAAAACATTGAGAAATAAATTTTTGTAAATACCAGCGTCGTTTTCCAAATTTTTCAATGCCTTCATGTGACATATGTACAATTCGAGAAACTAATTAAACCACTTTGCATTATTATGCATTGAGGGAGATTTTACATTTACAACTTCTACGACTTAATAAAGTATCCCATTTGATGAAAAAAAAATCTAAATTTGAAACATGTAATTTGATGATGTACGAGAAATACTCCGAATCAGCGTCGTGATAATTCGGCTTATTCTAGCGTGAATTATCGGGAATTTGGAGGGATATGTTCACATGAAGAGTTTCTAAGGATTTACTATTTAAACATCAATTCTAGTAAAAGTCATTCCCGTAGCTGTCCACCCCTAACTACCAAAACCTCAGCGAACTTTTAATCGTTAATCATTTTGGTATGTTGCATGACTTGAATAAGAAATTTTTCATAGGTACTTTTTCAAAATACAACTATTCACTAATATGTTTTGCCATCAAATTCCACTATACACTAAAAAGTGAAGCGTTATCAAATTTTTTATTGCAACGAACGTTTTAAAAGCACTTCCAATTTTTTCCTACGAAATACGTTAATCGCTGGAATATTGGCTATACTTGTGAATAGGATTTTAAAAATGCTGATATGTCAACTTATGAAAAGACATTTTTTTTTTTTTACAAAAATTGAAGAATGATATCACACATTATTCCATTAGACGGGGTTTCTATCAATAAAAATGAATATGTGGCAGTAAACTATTTTAAAATATTCATTATCTTAATACGTATTTTCCTTATAAAATCATCTTTGTCAGGAGTAGTTTTTTCCGATGCAACAACATGCATGATCGTAAAAGAATAAAGAAGTAGGTATGTACATGTAGGTAGTTAGGTACCTAAATGAAGGCAATATTTCAACCAATAGAAACACGCAAAACAAACTTACGCAACAAAGTAACTAGGTAATTAATCATAAGAAAAATTATCATAGTTATTTGCAATACGAATATGAAAAAATATTATTTATGAAAACAAAAAAAAATAAAAACAGCATTAGAAGAAAAAAAAAAGAAATGATGCTTTTTTTTATTTCAACATCGAAATAGTATAGTAGAATTAGCGAATAATTTCAGTTGACGCTTTTTCCTATTTTTACGAAAAAAAAGTCAATCTAAATTCAACAATTGCGCTTCCTTCACATGAAAAATCTTGTTCACAACGAAGTGCTATTCAAGCTGAAAACGACGATTTTAATTAAAATGCTGTCCTAATATTTTCATTTCACGCGATAAATCTTTTTTATTTATTATTATGGTGTATGTTTACGCGGAAACAAAATAGCAAACCTTTATATTTCTACTTTCGGGTTATCCATTCAAAACAAAAAATAATGAAAAATAATAATTGTACCTACTTTGAAAACATGAAAACAATACATATTTTGAACGTTAAGTAATAAAATGCCTATATAAGGTTTTGTGGAAGTTTTATTACTTTCTATTGTTAGCAAACGCGGTCAAGATTTACTTTGTGATGAACTGAAACAGATTAAAAACGTACCAAGGATTATAAAATAATGTAGAAAAATTTTTATCAACTTTTAATTAAAATACTAGCCATCATCGGAAGTAACAGCCAAGAAAAAAAGCAACGTATGGCTCGTCTTGTGTTTCTTAATTTGATATTCGTTATTCTCTGTAGTGTTTGACCGCATTAATAACGAAATAAAAAACATTACCGCAATTTAGATAATTTTTTAATATCAGAAAATTCTATCTCAAAATGATTTATGACGGGTGTCCGAACAACGCGTAGTACGATTTATACTTTTCTAATGTGACAAAACTTTTAAATTAAAAAACAACTATAATGGCTCGACGTTATAAACCTTTCTGTTTCGATTAAATCTTAAGACCTACTAAATGTTTCATGCCGAAGTGGCACAGGATAAAAATTGTATCTTTTAGAAATACGTACTACAAATGAAATACTTTTAGAGACATCAATACGTACATCTCGCGAGTATGAATATAACTTACAGATAAATAGGTTCTCTTCTGATTAACAGATAAGGAGAATTACTAACAAAATACTCGAATTTGAAACATCATTTGGTCCGAATCTAAATGAAAGTGTTTGGATATGTATTTAGTACATAATTAATCATCCTCATCAACATTAAAAACCACGAGGCCCAAACATTTTATACATTTATTATAAGTATGTGTAGTAATGTTGATTTTTTTTTAATTTAAAAAAAGAAAAAATTTAAAGTTCATGTTTACCTAACAAAAAATACAACAAAAAGTTTAAAAGCTAAACCTCAGTTTAAAAAAAAATTGAAAAAAACTTAAGGGAAAAAAATTTTTTATGAATGTCTTATTAATAATAAACTGTGAGCATTCGCTAAAAATAAAATCGTTAGATTGAAAAAAAGGTGTTGTAAAAGTGGTAAAAGGCAAGAGCTAAGATGTCAGGTAGCAAGTAGTCAGGTACCTCTACCTGATACCTCTGCCTACAACGCAGCGTATATGTAATGCACTATTACAGGAATCCATCATTTTGCCTACACACATCGCCTTACTTCAGATGCAGTGATGATTAATGTAAACGAAAACGACATTAACGATGCAAAAATAAGCTAAAACTGATTCGAAATATTGATTTGGTATTTCGTCTTTTTAGTACAACTTTGAACTTTGTTTTGAGGTTGTTAGTAAAATATAATTTCAAGATAGAAAGAGAATAAGATTTTCTTTTGTACACAGTTTTAAAAAGACGCGTAAAAATAAATTGACAACGAATTAAATAGCTTTCGATTGTGATGAAAATTGTAAAAATTTTACAACGTTAACTAAACATTGAGATATGTCCGTATTATAAGAAAATCGTTATACAAGAAATTAAATTTCTTTCACACTCAATATTCCCAACCGAGCCATTTTTTCTCGTTGATCATTTCAAATGGGAAGAAAATAAAAATTTTTGAATTTTCCACGTAGCTGTTTTTATTACTAAAATGAACATTTGGTAGGGTAAAATGGGCGATTAGGTATGCGGTTTTGGGCATTATTTGAATTTCTAGTTTAACCTAACACGATTCAAGGAAGCACGCGATACCACTCATTCAGAACATATTGATTGTAAAATTCGCGTAGATTAGAATAATTTTTTCTAAACCTTTACGACATGTTTGAACATATTAAGTCCTCATGGAACATCCCGTATGATAAAAAAAAAGTCGATAAATTCTTAAAAGACAACACAAACCTAATTTCAATTTACTTGACAAAATTACCTCAAAGAACCGCGTTGAAAAATTTTAATTAAAGAATCAAATGGTAGAAAGATAAAACGTGCAAAATGTAATTAATTAGCTAATTAAAGACGAACAAGTATTATGGTTGTTTATTCGAGACGAAAGTTATTTAATCTATCAAGTACCATTATTTTCAAAATTAAAAAACATATCGATGAAATAAAAACCCAAAATTCTATGCACGAATTCAGTTTAATATTTATAGGACAATATTGTTTTGAGTACTTATTTCTTTACTTTTGTTTAAATAAATGTGATAAACTTAATGCAAAGCTAAAATGGAAAGTTGTTAGGGGTTCTACGTCGTTTTTTTGTCTTTCTACGAAAAGAAAGTTCAAGTGGACATAAGATACTGGAAGTGGATAGCGATATGTAAGCTCATTCGAACGTGACTGAAATAACAGATTTTGCGAAAGGGATAAGAAATAATTGGGTTTTGGAGTGGGGCAAATACGCGCATATAACGGTGTCCGTTGACGTAAGTTGTTGTAACAGACTAGCGGCTAACCTCATAAAAATCCCTTTGGGAAGTTTGGCACGCTATATAATGTCGGTTTTAGAGCGAAACCGAGGGCTACTTCCATCTTCTTGCTAACAAACTGCAACTATATCATCTGGGTTCGCAAAGTATTTTTAACAATGGTACTTTTTGAGTAAATGATTTGTCCGAGCAAGAGGTCTTAAGTTATTATCTTCGTATTAACGCAGGTTATACGAAGAAAGAATTTCATGTAACATGGGTACGCAATATTTATTTTATCATGCATTGGCCTATTCTTCATGTTTTAAGTCATAATATAGTCAATATTAGACTATGATTCCAAAGAACGTTAAGAGTAAGCTTATACGAAAAATATCCAGATGATAATCACACATGCCCATTCGGTGGTGGAGTTCGATGTCCTAATCGCGTTCAATTTATCAAATCATTAGCTTTTTTTTAACCTTGCAAATTTGTTTTAATAAATAGAAATTAAAAAGTCACTAATAAAATGTCTTCTTGTTCTTTTTTTCAACCGTATTTGTACTGTCCAGTTTCAATGTAGGTAGTAAGAATTGGTTCATCCCATATGCATGTTTTACGTGAATTCCTTTAACTTATGTATGCTATGCACTTCCCCCTTCCACAAAAGTAAATAAACCCTTTTCATAGTTGAAACATTTTCATTGTATAGTACGCAAAACCACATCTTGACCGACACATTTCACCGAATTCCAACTCAAAATAAGTATACCTGCGCGGACTTGTTTATTTTGTTATTCATAGATACGTATGATTAATTTCCAAACCGTAGAGGAAAAAATAATTTCATGCTACGAGGATGTTCAAAAGTTGACAGAAGCATAGTGTTGAGAATATTAATCATTTCATGTAAACGTGTTTCTCCATCTCAAAATATTTTAACAGATTTTTGTTCATTTCGAAATTTCAATTTTCGAAATAGTATTATGCATGATAATACACATTGCATTAAAATATTTCCAGCAGAAACGTTCGCCAAATAACATTGAAAATTAAAATTTGTATTAATTGTAGGTTGAGGAGGTACCTTAGTTAACTTATTGTTCTCGTATTGCGATATCATCAAATTCAACTATTAGAAAACATTCATCATAAAAACGCTAAAAAACTAGGGATCCTCTAAAATTAGTTTTTTCGCGATTAATATTAGATAAAAGCAGCTTGAAAATTTATCACAAACGTGACATTTTTCCACCTCGAATACGAGAACTTAAAACCAATAAAATTATCAAACTAAAGTAATAAATGAAATGCTGCCTGCGATAAAGTATCAGATTAACTCGTTAAACTTCATAACCATCGAATCATAATTCTTGTATACTATGTATTTCCTTAAGATTAAACTTCGCCCTTAAAATATGCTGTTATATATTTCATATTGAAGGAATTCAAGTCGTTCCCAAAATTTCTAGATCTGAAGATATTTACTTTAAAACGAAATTCATCGATTAATTAATGAATATTCAGTTTGTAGATGAATAGAAGCGATTCCTTACTTAATTATTTTATACTGACTGTGAGAATCTGAAGTATGATTTTAAATTGCATACCTCACTGGTTACTTATCGGAACAAATGACAAATTCGTTCAAACGAAGTCCTAAAACCACACAGACACTCATGTACCAGACCTATAAGCAATGTAATCAATCGAATTAGTTAAACAGACAGACCAGTTAATTTAATAAGGTAAATGTCAATATTTAAAAATGAAATAGTGAAAGAATAAACATCTAATAAAATAAATGCTTATTTATACAATGGACATTCTGCCTTGGGTTAATAAGCGCTTCCACCTTCTTTTGAATTTCTCTTTTTCTCAAGTAGGGTACCTATTTATACCCAAATTACTTATTTGAATTTCTAAAAAGTTTGTCTCAATAGCCAATGGTATCAAAAAAGGATTTTAGAAAACACCATCAAAGTGATTCCGTCAAAGAAAGAAGCTCTCAAGCACTCTTAATTTGAATAAGTTAGTAGAAATGAGCAATAGGATTCCAAAACTACATATTTGTATATATTCCGATACATTCATAATTAAAATTTAATCTGGTACATGGATTAAATAATTTTTTTGAAATACTATTCCGCATACAACAACATTTCAGTTGCTTTTGTGGAGCAATGTCATTAACAAGGGAAGTGTTTTGCGCAAACGGTTATTCTGCGACTAAATGTAATAAAGTGGAATTGTGGTTGGTTTGTGGAATTTATCTTAACCATGCTTTATTTATTAATAAAAAAAAAACTCTCATAACCTCCGTTAGAAAGGGTAAATACGTGACCAATAATTTCACTTTGCAAATTTCCATTTTATTAGTTGGGCTTTGGGACGAATTTTTCAGTGATTTTCATTTACTTACCTACCTACATTTAAATAACAACTAGGTACTGCGTAAATCAAGATTACTCTTTATGTAATAATTAATCCTCAATTTGAATTTCGTGTTATTCTTCCGCTCTCTGACGATATCATTCTTGTTTTTCAATTTTAAGACGATTGTTTGTTTATCAAGGAAAACGCAAATATCCGAAAAGTACGTGCTTGGCAGTGGTCTGATTTTTATGTTACAAGATAACAAGTGTTCATGACAGCTTCCGAGTTTAATTTAAAATACCAATTTGACCTAGGTTTTCTGCTCTTATGAAATTTGACGTTTTTGCTTACTTTTCGAATTCACATGCTCTCCACGAAGTAATCAATAAGATGCATTAAACATAATGTACGTCGTAACAATGATTTTTTTAATTTTATAAACTGTATCTGTAGCAATAAACGAAAAAATTGGATTTTTCAAAATAGAATCCAATTATTTTATGATAGGTGTCGATCATTCCAAAAGTAATAATAGGCAAACCAAACCAATTCGCACAAAATGCTTATAAAAGCGAATTTGTGCGACTGAATAAGTACGTAGTTATTCGTCACGTTCACAGAAAACCACGAAGAAAAAAATCTTATTTGCGAAATTCGTATCACAATGTCGAAGTGATACAATACGTAGTATAATTTTATACAAATGGGCTATAGAATTTATATCCAACTTCGATTTTCTCGGAAACAAAAAACAGTTCCACAAGATGAATAATATAATAAATTGAGACTTGATAGTTAAATAATATGTTTTATCTGTGAGAGCGTGTGTTAAGGCACCACGAATAAATGAGGATTGAAATTGTATTTAATACTTTCAAGATTAAAGCGAAAATTTCAACAGTAGATAAAACTTATTTGATTACGCTAACGTATATTTGACAGGTAGTATGGAAAAGTGTTACCTGAGGTGAAAAAAAATAGAATTTAATTGCACTTTTATTCTTTTAAAATTAATTGAGAATGAAAAAAAAAAACATGAAAACTCACTTCTAAATTTCCCTACCAACTAACATCACTTTTTTGAACAACATTTAAACTATTTTCATTATTTTCATAGTAGAATGTATGCGAAAAAGAAACAAAGCCAAGAAATGTTGGAAATTGTGATCAAATGTGAAAATTTTTGCCCTCGCTTCACTCTGGTAATCCTTACATTTTCATTTTTTCTTTGATTTTTGTCAGCAAGCAATCAAAATTTGAGGGAAAATCCAAAATCTTCTCCCTCTCTTTTTCTTCCTTAAAATCCTGACGTCAGAAATGCTATTGGATAATATTTGAATATTTTCCATTGTTAGGAATATCTTTTCAAAATTTAGATACGTATTTTTGAGATAAGTAGGTAATAAAATCATTTTGAAAAAAATTTGAACTACAAAATCATTAAACCATCGGGTTTTTTAAAAATAATTATTAAGTTATAGGAGTGTCTGAAAACAAGTTTTATTACTTAGTTAAGTGACATTCCATAGTAAGTAATCTCACTGAATTTTTAATTGTATTTCGCAAAAGTTACATTTTGCAATTCACGAACTTTTTAACGCACATCTAAAGGTAATCTTAGTTTTAACATAATTATATAAGTATTTAGATAAACAATTTGAATTAGCACTGTAGTTAGTCGGATTTTTTTTCATTTCAAGTTTTACAAATACAAACACCAACATCTAAGGTAAAATCTACCTGCGCGATTTATTCCGTTGTCGGAAAAAGAACCGAGAACTTACTTACGGATACAAAAGGACATGAAGTTATGGCACTTGAAAGCAGACGACTGAATATACCTCATGATTACTTATTTACTTTGGTATTAAATTCATGCGTCGCGTTGTAAGAAAATAATGATAGTTGCACTGCGGGTGGTTAAATTGTCTTTGTTTTCATAAAGTCGAGGAATTCGATTAAGTAAATAAAAATCACTTCATCTACGAAACCAACTTCATGGTGTATACGATATAACATGGGATTTTAAATTTTAACCAATTTTAAGAGGCACACGTTTACATCTTTAACCGTTAGATAAACTAATATTGCGTAATTTATTTTCGCTTCTTTAAACACGCTTGCACCCTCAAGTGTTTCTTAATTATAATTCACAAAGCCTATGTGTGGATTTTTTAAAATGCTCGTTAGACTTATTCATATAACCATCCTTTCTCATTTCAGCAAATGGTCGTTTTCGTATCGTAGGCGTACTTTCATTTTGTTATTATAACCTATCAGAGTATTCAAAAAATCTAATACCATGGTGTGATTAATGAGAAAAAAGGGGGCCATGCAGTAGGCATTTATAACACTTTTCATCAATTCACATTGAAAACCAAAATAACCACAATGTTGCAT
This sequence comes from Maconellicoccus hirsutus, assembly GCA_003261595.1. Lineage (NCBI taxonomy): Eukaryota > Metazoa > Arthropoda > Insecta > Hemiptera > Pseudococcidae > Maconellicoccus > Maconellicoccus hirsutus. The sequence goes on from QBDW01005066.1 coordinate 97,688, forward strand.
TGCATTAAAACAAAAAAATAATAATAATAATAAAACAAATGACTAACCATTTTTAGAAATAAAAAAAGGTTGGTTTTTCTCCGGTTTAATATCCGAACATGTAAGAACTATACATCGCTACATATCAGCTCCCCAAAGAGTTGTACAAAAGTAAAGCTTAACTGTAAGGAGAAAAAACACTGACCATACTTTTTCGATTTTTACATTATTTCTTTTCATCCTACCTAGGGAAAACATTCACACATTTCTTTATCCACTTTTTAGACGGATTTTTCTTTCATCAAGTCGAGAAAAAAAATCACCCGGTAACAGCCTTTACTAATTTTGTTGACATACATTTAATTATTTACTCGGCTAAAAATTTCAAATTGTTTAAATACCTTTCCATTCAGGTATAAATAATCATCAGTTTTCAATTCTTCCTTAATTTGACTAAATTTTCCTACCTAGGTAGATGTAATCATTTTCCATGTGCTCAAATTGAATTCTTGTGATACGACGTAAAAACTGCATTATCAAATGGTGGCTTGGAATTAATCAAGGAAACACAGCGACTATTTCTTGTAGTTTATGTCAAATAATACTATTACACCACAAAACATCAATTCAATTAGTTTTGTTAAACATTATCGTTTTTTTTGTCGTATGAATTTACCTCATACTTAAACTCAATTTCAATTCCCACAGTTTAATCCTTCGTTTGTGGGTAGCCTACCTACGTATGTTTTTTTCTCAGAATATAGCAGTTCATCAAACAAATTTCCTATTTATCATGTTCAAAGTACGTACGAGTATATCGTACATTTTAGTAAATGGAAAACTACAGCAGAAAATCGTTTGAAACTTCACTATAAATTCATTTCAAACATGTTTCAAAACACTAACCAATATTCTCAACGGAAACATCGAGATATTTGATCAATAAAAAAAATAATAAAACGGTAGAAATTCGTTTTTTAACGATAACAATGCATAATTAAACGAAAATGAGAAAAATTAGACTAACAAATTAGGTAGGTACTACAAATAAAAGGGACAGTCGTACAAAAAATTAGTATGTAGGTTATCAAAAGAAGATTTGCTACCTAATACATATTTTCCTTGTTATTATTTTACAATTTATCAATTGTTGTCCTTGGAACAAATAATCGTAATCAGAATTCATTTTCTACCGAAATGAATTTAGATTTAGTAAACAAAAATGACGAATTAAAATTGTTGATTTTCCGCAATACTTCAGAGTGTCTACGAAATCAAAAACTTTTTTGTTACTTTTTTGCTACTTTTTAAATACCAAATTTCATATACTATTTCTAGTTTTCAAATTTAGGTACCTTTTTTAGTGATCAGATAACTAACTACAAAGTACATATTTATATTATTCTTGCGCACTATTTTTAAAACCATGAAATTAATCATCTATGAAACACCACAACAAACGATATCTCTAAGATTTAACTTTTTTACCTTTTCAAAACGAAAACAAAACTACATTTCGATGTAAGTACTTGAAGTTGAAAATTAAACTTAAAACTCATGCGATACAGCTTAGAACTTTACGTGTAATCAACAGTATGTTGCATGAGGCTGAAAAATCCTGGCAGATGGAATTCAAGAGGCATTAGTTGGAATTGAAGTTATGAGAAAAACAACAAGTGAAAGTTCACTTTAACCGAACGTCAATTTTTATTTTATTACGAGAAAAATAATACCGTCAGCGTCAGCAAGGCAAATATATTTTTGTACAATTTAAAGTTGAAGAATGCTTTGTTTCTTGTGTTGGCGCCTAGACGGGTATCACCACGAATAAAAAAAATATCATCAACCGTTAAGTTTCCTAACTTATTTTCAAACGTTATTTTATGGACGATAAACCTAACAAGTTATAGAATGACGCCATTATGAATTTTACAACTTTTCATAGTATTCAAGCAAAGTTCATTTTGTTTATTAAATAAAGAATAAACACGCGGTCAGTAACCGAAAAACTGTTGATACTACTTTTCTCTGCATGATATACGAGTATGTGATGAAATTTTTAAACACATTAACAACATTTTTCTGTGAAAGATCCCGTGAATTTTAACCGTATTGACTAAGCACGTTCCGGAATGAAAATACAAAATTTTCTAATCAAACGTTAACTCAATTAGACCGTAAAAAGTACGAAAAAAGGTAAAATTCTGTAAGTACTTAGCTACCTAGTAACTGGTCTCGTACCTACCTATGTAAATTTGAAACGTTATAAAACGTTTTCTTTTTCTAAAATCACAAAAACTGAAAAGTTCTCGCATTCCAAATTGTGTAGTATTTGTGCAGATGTGGAAATTTGACTTACAATGGAATGCGGAAAAAGAACAATTTTTAAAGACTAGAAAAAGACACAACCAAAGTATCCGATAAGTACCTGCTGTGTGGCCAAAGAACCGCTAACGAAATAAGCTTACAAATGTTTCATGCTGTTCAGCAGGAAGTCTTATGAAATCACTTCAACGGAAAAGATTATTATTTTTTATTGGCTAACCAATACCATATTGTGCGTTAAATTGAGATTTTATTGTTCAACGCCTAATCATAGATTCAAAATGATAACATAAATTTATCGGTGTTGAATTTCAAACTTAACATAAACTTTTGACACATTAAACTTCACAACAAACGCAATATTTTAGAATAATGCGAATATTTAAATCATTTTCAGTGACAGGAAACTTGTTACTACGTGGAAGTTTACATTAGAGTCGACCATTAAGTAGTAAAATTTCGTTTTAATCTACAACGATAATTTGCTCATGCGGAAAACATTTCCTTTGTCATTAGTAGATGATGAACTTTAAATTCATAATAATGAACCAGTATCATGACTTTCCTCGTATAAAACGTTTTAGTTGAAACTTTTGGATTTCACGTATTGTCAAATGTTCGTGAATTTTGTAAATTCGAGAAAGTGTAGGTACTAGGCATTACCTTTTGATGCGGTAGTGGCGCCACGCTTCTGTTTGAAACATAGTGAAGATGCTAATTTGTCACTCATCTCCGTAAATGTTCACGCGTTTTAACTTTTCACGTAATTAAACGCCTTCAATTGCGTTATGCGTCTTTAATAGTGCCCATATGATTTTTCCTGCGGAGCTATTGCTGGCGACTAACAACAATCATGAGTAGGAATAAGATCTAGCTAAGGTCATACTACTATTTTTAATTAGGTGATTGTCAGAACCTATTTAAGGAATCGACTTTACATATTTGTGAGAAATCGACAAATGATTACAGCGGTCTTGGCAAATTTCAAAAGCTTTTTGATTCTACGCATAAAAAAAATACAATTCTCCGGATTTTGTAATTCGAAAAAATGAAAGAGCTTCTTTCAAATGGCACAAAATCACTTTCAATCTTTTCTGATAAAAACATCAATGTTGTGTTGATACACCCAGGTACAATTTTTAAAATAAGATTTAATTCTCATTTTCCAACATATAGGATAGAAAATGTTTTTTATTAAATGAAATTCCATTTATTTTCCAGTATTAACATTTTTTAGCTCGGTAATGGATTTTTTTAAAAATATGTTTCGATTTTTCATCACAAACTAAATAAAATAACCGTAGCGATTAAAAAAAGCTGTGCCAACACCGTCCTTGTGGATTACTGTACCTAATAATGTAACGGGCGAACAATTATTCTGCGTGCTAATTTTCTTCCAGCATTCACAAACCGAAACGTTTACACAAAACGTACACCTAATTTCCACTTGGGAACGAAAAACATAAAATATTTTAGCGAAGCATTGAAATTTTTACACCAAAATCAAATTTGATTCTTACTGTGACTGAAATCGAAGTTGAAATAACATAAATTGTATTTTTTAAAGTGAGGCTTAATTTATTAAACAAGTCAAATAAGAAAGATTTCGCATAATTACCTACTGCTACTCATTAGGTAATAAGATAGGCTACCTTTGCCTACATTTTAAAGATACTCAATACATACCTATACCATTTTATGAAAATGGCCAAATAAAAAAAAAACTATTTACTTTCGTTTGAAAGCTCAAACCGAAGAAAAAAATGAAAAAAAACATCGATACAATCTAACGATAAAAGACTAAGATTACGCATGTAAGAATTAATTATTCGCAGGAAATTTCAACTGATTATAGAAAAGTTCACTTCGTTTAGTGTTTATCAAGCAAGAAATTTTCACGAAGAAATTGATTATTTCTATCAAGAAGAAAACTCTTAAAGACAATTTCAGTTGCCCCTCAATGAGTAATGAAATTTTCCGCGAGAAAAATAATTTTGTGAATAGCAACATAATAAAATCTGTCAGAATGAATGAATTATGCAAAACAGAGATTTACAAATAAAATGAATATTTATAAGGTAAATGAAAATCATTCGATACACCTGCTACACATTTCTTTGAGACACTTTCCAATTGACACTGAAATAAACATAAAAATCATTTGGTGCTGTTTACTATTGCATAATACAGTTTATCTCAGGATGGCATTTAACCGAAATAGGCTAAGTACTTCGATCAACAGCGTGCTATAAAATGTGCGAAAATCTCCTGCATAAAACAGGAACAATTAAAATACATTTTTCGGAATTTCATCCAAGAAAAATTATGCGGTGATTGTTTCTCAAGTTGAACTTTAAAATGTAGGTACTTTGAGACGTAAATTCGCGTTACCTAATGCTCATTGAATATCTTTAAATTAATTTTATGGGGTTTATCGGTACAGGTTAGCACCCCTTCACTAGCGATATAGTCTACTCATGCTAGGTTCATATATGCATGGTTGCCGAGCCATGATGAAGGGGTGCTAACCTGTACCGAAACACCCTGTATAATACTTACCTGATACTTCTTATTTCAAAATTTATTATGATTATTGACGCAACCACTCCATCATAAGTTTTCTTAACATGATCTTAGAAGAAATTTAGAAGAAATATATTTAAGAAAGTCATTTTTCAGAGATAAATGAAGGTACCTGGGCTATAGTTATTGCCAATTAGTTTTTTTTTTTTGGAAAGGAAAGTCCAAACTGATAAGACAATACATTTTTACATTTCAATGCTCACGCAGGCATTTCATCAAACACGCTTCAAACATATCGATTACACATTATTAGTACAGAAATTTCAAGAAGTTTGTAAAATTCGGTAGATTTCGTTCAAACAGTTCATTAGCGCTGGAAAACTCTTGCAAAAATCGAACTCATAATTTCAAACTTAATCATATTTAGCTACAAGACGGAATATACTCGTACGTGTGAAATTTTATTGGAAAAAAATTTTACAACTTGCTTTGGAATACTTAAGGTTTCGGCTTCGGGTATTTGAAATTCACTTTTCATTTATCTTACAATTTTATTGGTAATTTTCTCTATACGAAGTTTAGATTTGTTTGAACAGTAGGCAAATATATACTTTTGCAAGGGTAATTAAAATATAAAAGACGTTCCCGATCTTATTATGTTTCGAGTGATTTTTGACTAAAACATATTTTATTCATTATAGTACAGTTGATGAATTATTTATCAAAATCAATAACGATCATAACATTCTGGTTTGGAAAAGAAGAGCAAAAGCGAAAAACGAAAAATTAAAAAAAAACGTAACTTCGAAAATTTTAAATTACAATTTTTTTTTAATAGGTGTTTGCGGTGATTATGAATAAATCTATAATAGATACGTCTAACAAATTTTAAATAATATTACATAAACATGATTGAAAAAAAATGAGGCATTATGAAGCATAATGTCACATTAAAATATATTTATTACAATTCGTATACGTGAGATATGATGTAAATGGAGAAATATGAAACGAATAGGAGGAAGATGGATAAATATTCTTCTTTTCAAAAAAAAAGTAAGTAAAAGAAGTAAGAAAAAAATCGTAATTTATTTGCTTTAGGATAAAACAATTTTGAAAATATAAACTACGCGTACTTGTAAATGCAACAGCGCGAATGAAATGTTACTGAAATTTTACATAAGAAGTAGAAAGTCGCTGTTTGCCTTTTTTTATGTTCAACAAAACCATAAAGTGCGTTACGTTGTGGGATCGCCAAAAATATACTCCTATTATTTCAAAGAACATTTCCTTTTTATGCAGGATTATTGTACGTATATTTTACTACACGTATCAGAAAAATTTTTTATGTTGAAAACTTTTCTTACTCTCCGGTGAATAAAGTTCAAAATTTAAGCAAAACACAATTCACGGCGTTTATTACATGTAAATTGAAAATCAATTGAGTATCTATTTCTTTGTAATGAATGTAAAGGCAGACACCAATATGGTAAAATTTTGTTACTACTTTAGACAACCTATAAAGTACATAGATATCTTTCCAACTTTAAAAAGCTTTTTGGTTGAAAAAAATTTTATTAAAATTCAAAAAAATAAAAGTTATGTCGCTAAATTATTTTGAACTTGAGAAAGAAAAGCAAAAATTTTTATTTCTTTTCTCGCATACAAATTTATATCTCTTCGACTTGATGTTTCAGTTTCATTCAAAATTTCGATGAAAAAAACGTAAAAATAAATTATGTTCTCGACTAGACTTCACATCGGTTTGGTTCTTGTATGCTATTGGTTAACTTTCGCATTAATGGCATCTAAATAGAAGTATCAGCGGAAACGTGTACACTATTTCACAGTAGAACCTGGTATAAAGCTCAATATTTATGTCTTCATGGCCATTTTTCATTGATGGGGATTTTCATTAAAAAAGTAGTAAGAAATGAGTGCTCATGTAAAAATACTCTCATATCTCAATTTAATATATCAGCTCTTTTCCTTCATTCAAGTTATAATATTTGCCTCATCTTTGTCTCTTTGAAAATTGCTCTATGCATATCTGATATCTGAAATATAGCAATATACAATTCGCACTGCATTCATTTAACACAGTTACTTTTTAGTGCTAGTTATAGATACTGTGATTCATTCAATTTTTACTCAACAGATACTCACAATTCACCTTGTTCAAGTTGAACTAAAAGCTAACAGTATTCTTAAGTATAAGAATAGGTACCTATCTACTTACTGATTACCTAGAAATCGACAAATTAATTATCTGTTATCTAAAGTAATTATCATCTATTTTTTAAGTTTTCACCAAGTGTAACAATTTTTTCATTAAGATATACAATAAGAGATTACCGTAAACTGTTTTTAGGCATACACATTCATAGATTTAAATTGACATAGTGTGAGTAGGAAAAGAGCACTAAATGATGAATACACCCAACAGTACCGTCGAAATCTAATAAAAGAAAAAGTATCCGAACAAAAATAAAATATAGAGATAAATAAACGTTAAATAACATGATATGAGGCTCAACGAAGAACACACAAACTTCGATCAATCATCGAGGTACATTGCAGATTACATCTTCATGTAGAAGGAAAACGGAAAAGACAAATTTAACAAAAAAGCCACTCATCTTATAAAAAATGATATCATTAATTTTTTCATAAATGTACAAATACGATACCTTCCAAATCATACAAAAATAATACCTATATACTGTGTATACCTTTGTATTTTACACACACACACGCACAAGTTTATTTTTTAATGAAATAAAATAGCATACTTACCTATACTTAGTAGGTATGTCTAAGCATGAATAGAAATTGAAAAGAATTTGACTCTGTTGTTACCAAGGGAGGATTTATTCTTTTGATTTTTGAACACCCTCCTGTAAATGTGAACGTAATTAATAATTATCAAAATTTTATTTAAGAAAAATTCATTTCACGTTGTTTTTGAGTTTTGACACTTCAATGTAGGTATAGGTACTGGTGCTAAATAGTTGGGTATTTCTAGGTACATGCACATTCACAATTTACGCTTGATTTCACTTACTGAATAAACGCAAAATTCCAATATTCTCAAATAAATGTAATTCCTTGTGTATCCAATGATCAAGTTGATAAAGCCTGAAGCACACTATTTATCATCAATCAAAATACGTCCAAACAATTGACATAACGCGTTAGCTGAAAACATTAATGTCAAATAAAATGTAAATAAGGATTTAGCCAACATATTTTACTTAAAAACCTAAGCATGGTATAAAATCCCATTTAGATATACTGAATAAGCATCTGCACCGTTGACAATGACAAAATTCAAGTATTTAGATTTAATTAAAAAAGCTCATGCTGTTTCGTTTATTCACTAATTACTTATAGATTGATTGCTACTTTTTCAGTTGTAAAGTATTTAAAATATTTGCGATTGCAAAAAATGAATAGTAAATAATTGTGTAGATGGATAAATAAATAAATGAATAAAAATCGATTAGCTCTTAGAAGTTACTCTACGTAGGTAGTAGGTATAGGTAATAGGTATAACGATATCAACGTTGTTCAAAAAAGCGTACCTAATCCCCTGCAGACGCGTGTACACTGCACATGTTGTTTCAATAAGATACTTCTATGAGTATTGGACTCTATTATTATTTATTATTATTATTATAATTTTTTGGTTTCAAATAACCCTTCGTATAAACTTTTCGTGTAAGCGGATAATGAAATACCACAAAAATGAAAGATCATATCAGCTCGTATGGTTAACAATAGAAATATACTTTCAACAAGAAAATTCAAGATGTTAAAAAAATATATAAATAAATTAAACATTTGAAAATTAATCGCTGAACAATGATACCCAACGTAGGTAGGTATAGGTAGTAGGTACCTAAATAAAAAATTGAATATTTTAAATCATGAACATATCAGTCTGAAAGTTTAAAAAAGAAAAATTACCTATGAAGGGTTCTGTAAAAAAAAAAAAAAACAATAACAACAATTCTACCCAAAGAATATTTTTCGCATAACGTACAAGAGTCTTTTCAATTTTTTTTTTAGTTTGCTCAAATATGTAATGTCTCGAATGTGGTACGATAAAAATTTATGTAATGGAAAGTATATACCTACTCGTACCTATTTCTGAAGGGCAAGCATGTAAAATAAATGTAATGTAAAAGATAGATTAGTTGAATTCCAAACAAGCGAAAAAATGTTATTATATCTTCGAAAAAATGGGCTCAACTTCAAATAAAGCGTTTAATTTTCAGTTACCTGACAAAAAATACTTCATCGCAGAAGTAGATTTTTTTAATAAAAAAAGTATAATAGTCCTATACCTGCATTCCATGCGGAAATAATATTATTTTTCTGATTTATCAGTAATTTTCGATAAAAAAAAAACGAATGCCCTGTCCATGGTGATGTGAAAAATATATGAGGAATTTTACCTGGAATGTGTTACTATGATTTACCCGTAAAATGAAAAAATGTAAACTTGAAGTAATTACAATGGACACAAATTTTTATTATAACTAAAAATAAATATGCTTTAACTTTCAGTGTTACCATAAATGAGTATAAAAATAAATGAGTATTTAAGTTACAATTTATATGCGTAAATTTTAGCCACTGAGTGAATCTCATCACAATAGAATATTATATAATTGTATTACAATCATGGTACGGTACCACCAGAAAACACGATAAATTTAATCTATAGGTAATAATACAATGCTAGGCCTAAATTCTCAAGAGGTTAACTTTACACTTTTCAATTGACGTAAACTGATACTAACAGCAAGAAGTTTGAGTCATAACCATTAAATTACATGTAGGTGCCTGGAAAACTTCAAAACTCCAATTACGCTGTGTTTTCCAATAAGTAAAAGTTCTAAATATGAGATTAAATTTATATATGCCAGGATTAAAACGCTCAAAATCCCATTTTCACTTCCAACCTGTACGAAAGAAAAGGAAAAAATCATTTAACAAACGCCTTTTACGTGTACGTCTGAAATAAATAATCCTTCTGCTTGTTTTTGGCGAATCAAAACATATCTTTTCACATTGTTAGATCATTTTAATTTCCATAAACGTTACGAATAGTCATCACCAGAATTGGATGTCAGTGGCAAGTGTAAAAGATGGGTAGTAAATTACGTTAACAAGAGCCGCCGGCTGTTACAGTTCACAAAATTACATAAATCTTATATTTTTGTGCGCGACTTGTTAAACATAATTTTACTAGTAAAATGATGAATAAATTAATTTTCCTCTAGTTCTGTTTATCACAGATTTTTTTGCTCTTTTTTCGACAAAGACTTCTTAACTAAGTTGAAAAATACTGTAAGACATTTCAACTGAATGCGTAATGTTGAACAATTATAAGTTTGATAGGACATTTATGTTGAAATTAAAATATATAGTATGCGCACAAGGTGTTTTCTTCTTAATTAGTAGGTGCTAGGTAAGGTACCTTACGTGGAAGTAGAAATTATTCATGCAGCTGTAAGTTCTCGACTAAGTATGGGGATAAAAGTTCACTAGTAATTTTAGTTTCTTTATTTTCACCCTCCTAAAAAAAATAAAAAATTCAAGTTTGGGTAAATGTAGTATAAAACGGTCATATTTTTTCACAAGAGCTCTTTAGACAAATGGTTTTAGTTTTCACTTCTACGTGACTTATTCGTCCGGGACGAAATGCTGAAAATCTTCAAAACAAACTTATCCGATGACGGCGTTTTAGCTGAGGAAAATTTTACGACGAAAATTTACTTCTTTGCAGGCTTGTTTTTTGAATTATGTTGTAGAAATTCTTACTTCATAGCAAGCGCTTTGTTTGATCAGGATAAGCTTACATCTCACTATAATCAAGTTGTTTTTTTTTAACTTTTCATACTTAATGCAATAAAACGAGATGAGAAAGAAAGGAAATGCAACTAACGAACGGAGAATAAATAAATTTTCCGAAGTTCATTATAGCTGGGTGCTTATAACAATGGAGTCATCTATGTCAATATGTTGGTATGATTGGCTCATGATTTTATTTTTCATTAACCTGATTGGGTAATATTAATCTTAGGTAGGTACGCAAAACTTACCCAAAATTTCTTCTTATACCTACTTACCTATTTAAAAATTCAAAATTACAAACACGCAGAGCTAGGCATTGGGTATAAATGAGTAGGTATATGTTCATCTAGCATTCACGTGTGTAGATAATTAGGTATCAGGACTCAATTTTTATATTTCTGTTTCGAGTATTGGAATTAAGGTTCATTAAAACGTTCATGTTCGAACAGTTAGATAACATATTTTATTAGATTTAAACATAGGTACTCTTTTGAAAACAAAAAGGCGCCAAGTTAAATTAGAATTTCAGCTCAGTTGAAGAAATAATTAAAACGAAACTCATTTGTTGGAACGAACCGTCTGAAAATGACTGCGTTCATTAAGAATCAACCGAGATAAGCAGTAGTACATATAATTCTCCATAAAAGAGATGAAAAAAATACCAGAAAAATACAACTAAAGATGTTACTGATAAGCTTCAGAGGTCTTGTTTTTCAAACTATATTGTAGCGTAGACTATTTTACACTTCAGAGACAAATTTTACACAATTTTGTAATTGAAGTAAAGAATTTCTTTTTTTACATCTTTTGAACTTCGAACATTTTTATCTCTGTTTGTTGTTGAAAAGTCAGGTATAATTCGGTATTAGGCTTGACTGCGCCCGCACTCCTCAATCATAAACGCGTGAAAAAAAAGCAAAGTACTTGACAATCTACAAGCAAATAACATGGAGGTGTTGTCACAAGGTAAATGATTCCTTCTACTTGACAAAATCTCTTCGCAAGCGTGTTTATAGACAGACTAGCGCACTTCCTGGTACAACTGTTACACTAATGCGTACGATTTGTCCGGTAAGCTGAAACACGTACTGTGTAAGTACGTCCCTTTACCTACTCGTACGTAGTAAGTAGTTAGGTACTTGCTTAAACAGTTATACCTACTTATGTTACTCCAATACTGTACGAGCTATTAATTTTGAAACAGACCCTTCTAAAAATGAGGAGTTTGAAAGGAAAGAAAAAACGCTGCAAATTTGTACTACTTGTATGAGCTCGAATTGCAATTTTACATGCCTTCTCGATTTCTCGATCACAAATATTTCAATCATCTTTTATGACTCTTTTATGAAAATAAGTGTAAACTAATTTAGAATAATTTCCAAGATTAAATATTTATACTGCGTTTTATTGTGGTATAAAGTAAGCGTACGACACAATTAAAAATAAGTATGCGTGAGAAGGTAAGATGCATAATGTAAGAAAACGTCACGTATAAGGTACTCGGTTTGCCGCCATCATTCAACCCTGATAATACAAACGAGCATAAAAAGAAAATTTGATTCTTATAAAAAAGCACGATGTTTTGTCAGAAGCACATACATACACAGGTACATGTATTAAAAATACAAAAATTGCGATGAATATTTCACTTTTCGACAAGAATAAGAAATAATATTTTTTCTATGAATTTTGTGATTTAGGTACTTTTATAAATCCTGATACGAATTTTCATTTATTGCGTTGAAAAAAGCTTTCAGAAATCTAAAACCTTGTGCAATTTTTATTTCGGATGGCTTTATGTACAAATATGTTTTAACTTCATTTAAAAAAATTAAAATAATATCAACTTTGGTACTTTTTCTCAAATCAAAGTATCCTCATAAGAAGTTTGTGATGGTGTATGTTTGTTCGCGACAGCACTATTTATTTATTATTTTTTTTCGGTGTAAATTTAAATAACCATAATCTAAAGATTCACGCGTGACTTCCTCATAATGTATTTTTTGATGCATGAATTTAAGTGAAAACTTCACTTCTTACAAAACCATATAAACAAAATATTAATTTCCAAAAAAATATATGTGTATAAGATTTGATATTTTTCACAAAACCATGTTCAAGAGTTATTTCTCGTCTTTGTGATATCAGATTTTTTCAAATTCCGGAAATGTAACGCGTAGAATTTAATTTAAAACAGTTTCACTGCTCAATTCGTCACGCACGAATGAATTTAACAGTCTCATATTGCCAAAACAATGTTAAAGTTGAGAGGAAATATCTACTTACCAACCAAACAACTGATGTGTTTTGATCGATAAAGTATTAAACTTTTAAAGTAAAAATACTGGAGACACCAAATAAAATACGTTCTTTTCATCAAACTTCATTTTTTTACTTCTTATTTTTCAATTGAGCAAATAGTTTAGCTTTAATAAATTGAAAACGTTAAATTCACGCGGTACATTTTTGCGACGAAGGATAAAAATTTTCAAATTTTTGTGTTTTATCCAGACATTTACTATAACCTTTGCAATGTCATGTCAGTACTTGAAACCTACGCAAACGGGTACTTCAACATTCAAAAAATATATTGGGTATAAAATAAGTATGTATGATATAAGTAGATATACTAACATTTATCATCTCTCATATCAATTATATAATTATGTTAAATGCCCTCCATGATAAAAAATTTGAAATTTTATGATTCATTAAAAATTATGATTACATTTAGTAGAAACCTATTATTTTATTTAAAAAACATTTCGATGTCTCAAATTGGCTTTTTCTTATAAAGTTGTTTTTTTTTTCAGAAAAATCCAAGTACCCAGTTACCCATCTGCAGTTTAAAATCGTGAATAAACATCGTCGAGAAATTCACAAAAGCTTATAATTTATTGAACCCATGATACAATTTTTTGAAATGTGACCAGAGGTCCAGTACAGTTGACATCGCTTTCGGAAAGCTTATACAGGTAATGTTGAGCACCAATGAAAAATTCAACCGCCAGTTTAGCACTGCTCCTTTCTACAAGTATTAATAAAAGCGCTACTAACAAATAATTCACATTTAATCCTCCTGGCATACCTATCTATGAAATAATACGCTCTCCAATTGGAAAATATTTCCATAAAACACATTTCTTCAAGCATGAAAAATATAAAATTTGATAAAATAGCTGAAGAGACTGTCAAGAGGAAGGGGGTTGATTCGCTCTAAAGCTTATTCAAAAATGAAATATTTGGTAGGTAGTTTGAGAAAATTTTTCAATTTGACCACTAAATATTGAATGAACGTGCTTACCTGTGAATGAAAACGAAATAACTACGTATTAAAACTTCATCATTTTCTAAAATAAGAAACTGAAACTTGATATTGTTTCCTGTAATTTAACATACCTACTGACGTATTCCTTTACGCATAACTAACTTGCTAATTATGAACAAAATGAAGAATAAAATAAGAATGAATTCTTGAGCCCAATGAAACAATGAAATGACTTTTGAGAGATGTAACGTTGGTAAAAAAAAAATGAAAATGAACTGTAAAATCTCAACGAGTTTTCATTCATTCTTGATGTTGTTGAAAGAAAAATAACTTTTATGATTACCTTACAGAGAATCAGTTTTGACAGGATTAATAAGCTCAATGATGGACACGGAAAAACAAATAGAATTTACAGGCCTTCTGTTCATGTTATTTTCAACTTTTCTGTGATAACTAATAACAGCGAATTTCATTCAACTAGGAGAACAACATATGGGCAATTCATTGATTTTCAAAGAGATCAACATAAATTTTGCTGTTCGTGGCCAAATGATTGAATGGTTTAACCTAAATTGTTGGATGTTTTTTTTAACGAACGATTTCCATTAAACTAAATAAGGTTACTACCAAAATGTTAGAATTCATTCTCCGTTGAGTTTACTTTATATTTTTCCCAACCTTTAATGATCCATCACTTTTTCCCTTTTGTCAAAGATGAAAGACATAGGTTTTTTTCGCTAGTTTATTACCTCATTTCTTTTAGAAAGTTATTTGAAAACTTTCTTTCCAGTGTTTCTTTTTGGGTTCTTTCATTTTATCAATTAAATTTCGGCAATGGAATTTTTTTGTGGAAATATTTCTCAAGAATTTTTTGTGCCCTTACGTTAGCCAGCAAAAAATATACATAAAAATTTCAACTGCCCTAAAAGCTGTAATGAAGATATCCAATTATTTCTCTTATTTTTTCAGAATTGGCCTGTAAAACATATTCCTAAAGCATAATATAACTTCTCATTAATGTTCGCAACATTTTTAGTAGCCTGATGTGTTCATTTATTATATACACTCGTGTTGGTGACTTGAAACGTAAGTGGGTAGAGGTATTGTAGTATTTTTGTGATATTTATACTTTGTTTTCAGTTTTCATAACCTATTCTATTTTTCGAAGTATCTGCTACCTATGTTTATAGATACGAATGTGAAAAAATCAGTAATTCAAATGTATCAATTTACAAGGCCTACGATTGAACTAACACCAGGAAAGCAAATAAGTTGCTACACGTTTTCTTTTTCGGTTTACACCCTGCACCTTCCTTCAAGTTCTAAAAAAATCAATATATTTTAATTTTCGAACAAAACATCATCAGTGTCACAATAATACTATCATTCTCATTACTTAATGGACGAAGTCTAAACTAATCAATTTTTAAGATGTTTCGATACAATCAAGTTAAATGATAGCTGCCAATATTCCGGCTTGATAACGTATTTACGAAAAGAGCTCTTCACGATGATAATGAAACATAGTTAACACATAGTATCCGACGAATAATAATAAATTCAAGCTCCTGCTAAGTGGAAACTTTACGAGCTTATATTCACGTTCAACCGATTAATTTACTGTTGTCAAACATCATAACTTTATTATGAGTTTAATCGGTTAATCGGTAGTAAGTACATACAGTACTTACTTACTATATAGTATATGGTGGCAACTGGCTAGTACCTCTACCTACATACATATTCACATAACAACCAAATAATAAATTTTACGCTTTATATAATTTTTATAAGTATACAACCCCATCCTTATGTGTGCATACAGTACAGGTATAATTGTACATTTGATTACAAATAGATAACTAAGTAGGTAAGATAGTAGGTATATGAATGTAGAAAAGAAAAACAAGTTAAAAATTTTTTCAAACAGAATACACACACACGTATAAAATAAATTTTATCGGAAGTGATGTTAATGTTTAAACCGTCATTTTCAAATGACGTGCGATTTGTTCACCTCAAGAGCATCATTTCGTATAATTAAGCCTATTCGATGCATCAAAAATTTAAGCGCACCATAATTGAATAAAAAAGATTTCAAATCACAATTTATTTACCAAATAGCTAATGAAATTGTTTCGTTCGAATGATGAGACAAAGAATCAAAATGCGATACTGTGATAGCAGTTGGCCTAAAGGGAAAACTCATTAAAATGCACGTTAAGGAATAAACCTGAAGCTAACATGCACTATCATCATATATGGCGCTTCGAATACAAAAACATTCGCTAAAATTGATACCTCTTACTTATTATTTCAACAGAATATAAGCGATAAGATCATTTTTTTTTCAAAAATAAACACATAACAGGAGCGTATCTTTAAACAATTTTTACGCAACTAATTTGAAAAAAAAAATTGCAAACGACTCGTGCTACACAATACAGAAAACTCCTTTTGAAATTACACAATTGAAAAAAATAATAAATCGGGGAAATTGTATAAAACGAACACTTTTTATTTATTTTTTGATTCAAAAGCACAACATTGTGAAAAAAGAAGTGAAACCGCGTGATTTTATAAATGTGATTTAAACGAACAATTCAAAGAACCAAAATTGAAACCTTCATTGGCAAATTTTCTAGTATTATTTAGAGAAAAACGCGAAACCATGATAACTTTTTCAACCATAACAGTTACTGTTAAAACTTTAAAATATCGCTACCCTTTTTTTTTTTTTACTTTAATCGTCCTTAGTTAAAAGAACAATTTATCAATGACGCCAGTTTACACGATAATTCCACAGCATTTTTGTGTTGCTTATACACTATTCTATGATATCTTCGACGAACCTCGACCTTTTTTTTGCACCACTTTTTATTTACTGTGTGCAATTTAACTTTTTTTTTGCTACAAAACTTGTAAGGCAATTTTATCTCGATGTTGACTAGAATTATAGATTGAATTTAATTTCGTTAACCTGTTTATTTATATAGCGACTAGACGTTCCACTTATCAAAGCATTTCCTTTTTCCGAAACAATTTTTCCTGTTTCGTTTAATATTAGCAAAAAACTCAATTAATTTAAATCGTTTGGAATGTTAAATGAGATTTAAAATTATCAAATTATGGTTTTGAATGAAGGGAAATTTCTACAAAATAAACTCAAAAGCGCGTCTGTTACAATTTGCGGGAAACGATTATGCAACTTATTCGCCATCTTTTTGTAAAATTAGTACGACACCTACAATCAGTTGAATAGGCAGTTTTATATGAAAAGCCGCAATCTTGAAAAAATAACTTGAACCCTATAAATCTTCCAAGTATTGCTAACCATCCGATGGTGTAACTCATCGTTTCCTGCCAGATAAACGAAGAGACAATCGTCCATCCCTTAAGCTTATTTTCTGACGTAAAACTATGGATTATTCGAATGAAATTTTGATTCTGGCTATTGAAATATTAAATAAACGAACCTTTTTCCCCCCATAAAATAAACCTTAGCTGCGCTATTGTTTACATGAATTTATGATTCATTAGATCATATCAATATTCATATATTTTTCATCATCCGATTATCTACGTGCAATTGTTCAACTCTACTGCTGGATAAAAAATATATCCAATACACGATTACATTTCGTTTACTAACCACTGAAACGACTCGTAATGATTTTAATCTTCTAGTTTTTTCACTTGAATGAAAATAATTAAAATGAAATGTTAATATGGCGCCAAACAATTTTTTAATCAAGTATAACCGTAAAAAGTTCGGAGTGTTTCAAAAAAAGAAGAAAAATGAGAAAATTGATTAAATAAGATGAAAAAAAAATTAATATTGTCATTCAATTTTTCATTTGAGAAACTCAACATTTAATTTTGTCTAAACTCGGAGTCAATGTTAAACGTCATTATCGTTAAGAAATTTTACGATTTGAACGAGATATAATAACATGTCAGCATGATCAATGTAATACAACTTGGCAGGTAGTCGAAAGACCTTTTCCAGCAAAAAGTAAGGAATAGCAACTCAGTTTGAATTGAACAAATCTTTTCGATAAAATAACTCCCGATATCTGTCTTCGGGTCATCAATACTGATTTTTCAAAGTTACAATCAAAGCGTAACAGCTTAAGTTGTTCATGACATTTCCCGACGGAGTCGTCAACATGTCATTCGAGCTAATACTTATTGGTGACCTGATGATTGAGTGAAGGATTATGTTTAAGTAATGAACTTTAATAAGAAAATGGAAAATGCAACAACGTCTAAACACGTTCACTGAGTAGGAATAATTACACAACATTAATAGAAAATATCAACAGTTTTCTGGCTCATTTCAACAAAAAAATAATTTATTCAGTTGCGTTGGTATTGTAAACATGGTTTGTTTTCTATTTTTTCTATTTTCGTATCATGCATTCATCTTTATACAAAATGAAAAAAAAATCCAGAAAAATGTGATTGAAGTTCTATCTATGTACCTATACATATACATGTCCACTCGCCTACCATTGGCCATGAATTTTACAATCATTCAAATAAGGTAACGGCACCAGTGATGGGCGATTGACAATTTGGCACCTAGTAATTGGCATAGTTAAAAAAAGATAATAAAATTAGTACTGTTACTCCTAGTGTTGCTGCAAATACGTAAACTTTATCTGGAACCATTCTTCTACTTATGCTAAAGATTTGTTACACCCAGGAAACCTATAAGTCTACATATCAAACGTTTATAATTGGCTTATGCCGATACTCTACTTTTTAATCTTTTTTTGTGTTTCATTTCATTACCATCCTTGATGAAACCTGTCTAAATTCACGTAAGTAGAAATTCGGCTATCAAGTAATATTTTATATACATTAATAGTATTTTTTCTTTCTTTTACGATACTTGATATTCATTTTCTGAATGTAAATTTATCAAACATAGTCAAAAATAAAAAACCGATGATACACCGATTACTGGGACACTGATCAAATTTTTGGCGTATAATTAATAAAACTGATTGAAGTTAATTAGTATGCTGCAGTTTAGTAATAAATTCATTTTGATAAAATGAAACTAAATACCAATTATCGACATATAATTTATTCAGTATTATAACACTGAGCGTAAAAAAAAAAATCAATTATTTTAATTTATTGATTTACATCATATGTATTTTTATGTGTACGATTACTTACTGGAGCAGTTTTGCCGATCACTTGAAAATTTTTGTCGATCATAGGAGCAAACACATTTTTCAAGTTTTTATTCTTTAGATATAATTTTTGATTGATAAAAAAAGGACAAATTGAATAAGGAAACTTTATTTTAAAAACTAAATAGTTATTTTACCCTAGAAAAATCAGAAATTCTAGGTGGATCCTCTTGTGTTTTTAACATCAGACAATAAACACAACTGTTATGCTTTTCAACATCGTTCAATGCCGATTACTGGTGCAGTTACCTTAATACGTATTTTTCTTTTATTGATAAGACGACAAAAGTCCTTTTTTGTGTTGCACGAGCATTATAATGTCTACAACTACATCATTCAATGAAAAGATTAAACGTAATTTTGTTGAAAACCTACACGAACAACTAAGTTCGTTATGCAAAACGAACAGCGTTTAATTTCATCGTAAAACGCGGTCGTTTCTACGAAATGATGAAATGCGTATGAAGCAAAATATGATGCGAGAAATGATTTATTAAACACGTGGGAAATAGTGAGATTAAACACTTGTCAAAACAGTTATTTGAAGAACTTTTTAATAGAATAACATTACATGTAAAATTTTCCGAAATTATTAATGAAAGTGACGGCATGGTGTGATTTTAATTACCTATATATAAACAGATGCCTGTATCTTTAAAATGATAAGGTGGGCAAGAAAGTCAATAAATAAAGCACACGAAAGAAATATCTGCTGCAAAGCTCATTTTTTGCGTTACCATAATTATGCGTGAAAGAATTAATCATTTTCTATTTCATTGCTTTTCAAGATACGGGTACCCGAGAATCATCGCTCAAAATATTTCTTCAAAAAATTGATACCATAGAGCAAAACAGATGTGTTTTTTGTTCAATACTAAAATAAAAATAAAAACCATCTGAATTGTCGTTCAATTTTCAACTTTGGAAGGAACTACATTACTTTTATTGCTGTAAATGTTACACGTTGTACATGTACTTTTGTAAAGACATCCCCTATAACTTTGCCAAAAAACGTTGAACAACTATTTTTCATCTGCAGATATCAACAATTACACACACATGTGCTTATGACGAAAATCATTGACAAAATCAAATGAATATCGTACCAAAGTACATAGTATAACCTACCTATTAACTGAAGCAGGTACCTAACTACCTATGTACATATACATCTAATTAATATATGGGTACCCATTTCATTTGCAATGTAAGCCTAAAGCCTACATATGTTCATTACATACAGACATATCACTTGCGTAATATTTCTAAAATTCAACCTAATCATGTTTTTAAATCTGACAAATAAAATCCTTGAATAACGATCATATTTCTGTACTTTTTGTTTTTCAGCTTTCTGGACGAAATGAGAATCTTGAAAATACGAAGAAATGTAATCGTTGACCACGAAATGCCAAGTAAAATTGAATAACCCGATAGATATCCACAAGAGTAGCTGGAAATATATTTTAAGTAATGGAAAAATCGTTTCATCATACCACAATAGATCCTTTGTCAGTTTTTAAATACGATGTGAAGCACATAAAACGTTAGCAAAAAACAAATAATCGAGGAAAAAACGAAACACAAAGCTAGTCATTTTAAATTGTGATTATTTACAATAAATAAAACTCGAGTTACCATAAAGACAACTCTCGAAAGAAATATTCAAACACAATGATTGACTATCATAATTTGAACGCACAATGAAGTAAATTGCGATTTTGAAAAATTATTAAGACTTTGTCGAGAAATGAATTTATCTTATGAAGAAAAATATTTGATCAATACGTTCTTAAACACGACGAATGATCTAGACTTCCTCAATTACGAGTACTGTGCGCCGTATAATACAAGTCAAGAAGAAGAAGAAATTGAAAACGAGAGTATATTACTTAATTTTATAACATATGGTATATTGTTGAATAGTGTTGGAATTTTTGGAATATTTGGTAATATAATTTCCATGATTATATTATCCAGACCACAGATGAAATCATCTATAAATTACTTATTAATTGGTTTGGCTAGATGCGACACAGTTTTAATTATAACATCCATACTGTTGTTTGGTATGCCATCTATTTATTCGGCTACCGGATACCTCTTCATATATTATTATCGAGTGTACCCGCTGATTGCTCCTGTTGTTTTTCCAATCGGAATGATATCTCAAACGGTGTCCGTTTATTTGACATTGATTGTCACTCTGGAAAGATTTGTAGCCGTTTGCCATCCCTTACAGGCTAGATCCTTGTGCACATGCGGTAGAGCTCGACTTTATGTCGTGTTGGTGATAATTTTTTCAGTATTATACAACATCACTAGATTCTGGGAAGTGGATGTACGAGAATGCTTACATAATTTATTTGAAGTATCAATATACCGTGTATATCCATCTCAACTCAGGAATAATGGATATTACATAAAAATCTATATTCATTGGATGTATCTGATTTTCATGTACTTCATTCCGTTCGGGTTTCTCTCAGTACTTAATACTGCAATATATAGACAGGTTAGTCAAAATATTCAATATCGTAACATCTTGATAACGATGCATGTATAAATTCTCAATTTTATTTCAACGTAAATAGCGTAGAAGGTTATCTGTTAACTGATACACAATATTCAAAGTGCATACACGCGTTATAAAATGTGTAAAAATTCAATTCTTAAAGTATCATCCATCCATCCATCCATCCATCCATCCATCCATCCATCCATCCGTCCATCCAAAACATATTTATTACTCAAATAGCTAAAGGGCTAACTAGAGTAAACATTAAGAATTAGGATTAGGGGTCGGCGAGTTCGAAAGGTTTTGTTCGTATCAATCTTCTTAAACCTATACCATTCCTGATTAAGAGAGTATCCGTTTCACTGTTAGAGTGGTTTCTTAGTCGTTCGAAGTGTCGTTTTGATAACTTTTGTATTTCTTCCATAACAGTTGATATTTGGAGGTCTCGGTGCAGATGTTCATTGCGGATGTACCACGGCGCAGAGGTTACTCGACGGAGACATTTGTTTTGGATCCTCTGTATTTTCATAATGTTTGTTTTTTTGGAGGTACCCCATAAGGGAGTTCCGTAGGACCATATTGGTTTGATGACCATTTTGTAAATTAGAAGTTTGTTTTCTAATGATGTTTTCTTCGCAGCCAGTACATATTGCGAAGTTTTTCGTTTATTTGGTCTCGCTTCTTTTCAATGTGTCTTCCAAGTTAGTCGTTTATCTAAGTGTAGTCCAAGATATTTTGCTGAGTCTTTCCTTGAAATTATGTTGCCGTTATTTAGAGGTCTTTTTTATTACGATGAAGTACGATTGAAGATTTGCATACTTATTACTACCATCAAGCAAATATTTATTTCCTTTAATTTCTTATATTTTTTTCCATAATGTTATAGGTTCGAAAAGCGAATCAAGAAAGACAACGATTATCAAGGTTGCAAAAGAAAGAAATAGGATTAGCTACCATGTTATTGTGTGTAGTTGTTGTATTTTTAATGTGCAATTTATTAGCATTAGTCTCAAACGTGCTAGAGGCTTTTTACGGAGAAACAAATGATTTTTTAGTAGAAACAGGAAATTTAATGATAACAATTAATTCTTCCGTAAATTTTGTAATTTATGTGATATTTGGAGAAAAATTTAAAAGACTGTTCTTCAAGTTGTTTTTTCCTCACGGATTAAGGTTTTGTGGTAATGCTTTCGGAGGAAGGGATTCACCGGAGCACTTGCATGAAGACAGTTTCATTTCATGTAACGGTGATCGAAGTTATTCCATAAGGCAGCACTTACAAAGAATAAATACAACATATTCAACGGCTGGGTCAAACGTTAATGCTCACCCACCAAGCAGGAAAGCGTCAAGTGCTAGAATTCCAAGAGCGTCATCTCCAGGTCCTTGTATTTATTATCCTGCTCGCGAAAGCAGAGGGTCATGGGAACAAACCAGCACTACTAATTTTTAACGAAATTGTAACGTAATTCAAATCCGTCTTTTTGTTTTTCCAAAGCCTCGACCAATATTTTTCCCGACTTGTATTTTTTTTTTGTTTTTTAAGAAAAAGTAATAACGCGAAATGTAAATAATTATTTGTATGTTTCAATTTCATGTTATAAGATTTTTGTTTTTGTGTATATTTTGATTTCTTTGTGGTACGCGTACTTCATCTATGAAATATAAATGAATCATTTTGGGTGTTAATACTTTACTTACAACTTACGCTAATGCTCTTTATTAGATACTTGAATACTATTGCAACATACATTTTGTTTTCAAGAA
Organism: Maconellicoccus hirsutus; assembly: GCA_003261595.1. Taxonomy (NCBI): domain Eukaryota; kingdom Metazoa; phylum Arthropoda; class Insecta; order Hemiptera; family Pseudococcidae; genus Maconellicoccus; species Maconellicoccus hirsutus. Next base: position 121,140 of record QBDW01005066.1, read on the forward strand.
CAAGATACATTTATACCATTAGAAGTGAAAAATAATAAGCTGAGGTCCAGAAGTTCTTATTTCAATATACATTTATGTAGGTATTACATTATCTGTTCCATAATGTTGTAACATTCAATTTAATCATCAAACATTCATTTGCCAACAAGAATAATTAATATTTAATAATGAAAATCGTGCCAACTCCAGAGTTCAAATTTAATTGTTAGTAGTTCACTATCAAATTTTTGATATTAAACAAAGAAACAAAATTTACTACAAAAAATAATAAAAAATTGGGTTCTTTCTTAATCGTCATTTGATGGATTACATAAATAGAAGTATTAAAGTAATTCTAATTTTTTGTTTCATTCAATTTTAGTGAAACATTTTCAATCATTAAAAAAAAACAAATAAAAAATCAGACTACGATCCCGACAAATGAAAATACGATACTTATGAAGTCCTTCAACTTCACGTAGCGCCATCTGTCAGTTACTTAGTCAAATTTTTTTACGACAAGGCTTTGTGTTCGTGTTTAAATAATGTTGGTATCTTGAAATTCAGAAAAATAAAAAATGATAAGAATAAGACCAAAAGACCTAACGTTATTAAAAATGTATTCGTCGATTATATTTCTTTTCAACTAATGTTATTTCGTTTAATTCGTCTTTTGCTTGGTACATTATGAATCCTAATAGAGCTTTACCTCAAAGCAAAGAAGCTTTGTTGAAATCTTACAACAGCCGTCTGAAAGATGATGTGAAATCAATGTTGGAAAATTTTGAAGGTATGTTTCAATTTATTTATTGCACATTGAATTTTCCAATATATTTATGATAAATAATTTTCCATTTAGAAATCGTCAAACTTTGTAAAACGGAACATGATATACAAATATCAAGAATGGCGCAATGCGAACTGGACGCGTATGAAATGCAAGTACGATCAGCAAATATTGTTAGAGCCGCAGAATCGTTATTGAAATTAGTTTCGGATATCAAGCAATATTTGATTTTAAATGATTTCCCATCTGTCAATGAAGCTATTACTCAGAATTCTAAACTTTTTCGAACTAAACAAGCAGAATGTGATCAGAAATTAATGAACTTGAGAGATGATATGGCTGCTGATGTTCACGATTTAGAAGAAGAATATTATACATCAAATTATAAATGTTGAAAGTTTGATAATAAATATTCGTTTTTGTAAATTACCAAGAGTTCGAATGAAAATTACACTCGTTTGAAGAAGTAAAACGAACTCATGAGTCTCAACTCTCAATACTGAAGATTGTCGATTAGGAAACCATCTTTCATAATTCATCTTGATGAAAAGGGTACCGCGTTATTTTTCATTTTTTAGCTTATGAATTCGTCAACATATGTAGCAGTAGGATGTATTATATTTACCTGATTCTGATCCACATTTGTTTTCTTTCGATTTTCAAGTTTCAACCGAATTTATTTTATTTTTATCCCTTCAACAACCGATTAAAAGTTTTATTTGTTCTTTATCTAGAAAAAATGAATTAATTTAAACGACATTGATAATTGTTTTTCAACACCTCTCAACGCTTACATTTTCACAATAGCGTTTATTCGTTGTTTAATAGATAGAAATGAAATAAATTCGGTATCAAATTGAAAGAAAATAAATGTGGATCAGAATCAGGTAAAATACATGCTGCTATTAATGTTCTAAATTAGTGAAAGCAATAAGTATTATCATTAGTATTTCATGATTTCGAGTTATTGGATACGATGTTCTGAATAAAATTCCAATAAGTGAATTTTTTCCAAAATATACCAAATGACTCTTTTCGTGAAGCATGTAATCTCGAATTCAATCTTTGAAGAGACGTATCTACTATGTAGAATAAATTTCATTCATCAAACAAATCGTTTATTTGTTTTCATTTATAAATATACTTCACTATTGATCACTACATCATAAGATATGTCCATACTCATTTTTTCAAATCGAATAAGTAACCAATCAAAAACTCTACATTTTAAATTGAAGAGTTTATTGCAAATAATACAAAACAAGTACGTAGATAAAAACAATGAACTTGAATTCATCTCTTCATTTTAATATCACACAAGTAATTATGGGAAAGCTTTTCAAATGCAGCGGGTGTAAAATTATACTTTAAAAAAATACGTACAAAAATTGAACACAACAACAGTGAGCAGCATTGATAACCAGACGATAAAAAATGAAAGTAAGGAATTATGAAAAATTTGAGCATATTGAATCAATGATACGAAATCGATAAAAAATTTAAATGGACGAATGATACAAGGTACGTAGAAGTAATGACAAACATAAGTTTTCTTTCACGTACTACGAATAAAATAAATAATTTTATAAATCATTACACAAACTTAAATTAACAAGCGCAACAAACACAACGAGAAAAAAGGAACAATAAATATAATTAACGTATAAAAATTAAATTTTACGACTTCTAATCTACAATACACAAAGTAGCGTTGTTAAAATGAAAAAAAAAATCAAAAAACAAAAATCGAAACAAAGGATAAATAAATTTCATGGATTAAATAACAGTCTACTTAACGACAACATGCTTATCATGCTTCATCGAAGGTTTTTCATTACATTATATCTCGCGCTTATCTTTAGCGCGTGATTCTGCACCTAAATCAGTAAAAAATAACATTTGAAATTAACTTCAAAATAAAAGATCAGGAATTGATTCTTCGCTCCACGCTACATTCTCATTTTCGGAGGCTGGTTTCAGATAATCGATAGAATTTTCATTTTGTTGCATTACATCACGGATATTTTCAATAGTTTTATCAGCAGCACGAAAATTTACAACGTTGGTATGCGTACAATTGCTTCTGGTGACGCCCAGTTCAAAACATTCGCCCATGCTAAGCTTACTAGGTACATAGCTAGCCAAACTACTGCCACCTATAAAAGCCAATCAACACCGAACTCATTAATTATATATATATGCATCACAACCCTCTAAATAAATAAACCATATAGGTAATAGGTAGAAGTAGTATAACTCTAATATTCAAAATATACTCATTAATATGTACTACTTATATACAAGTACATAATGTTGCACAGATTATCAATGGGTAACACCTGAAGGTATATGTATATATATAGCTATCGTAGTTTGCAAGTCTCAGTCACCATCAATTTAAGAAAAATTATTGATACAGAATCGCAATAAAACGTTTTTAGTACCTCAGATTTGATTGCAATTATGTTATTTAAATAAAAATTTTATACCGCCATGCACGTAATTTCACTACAACCGCAGAAAAATATGTACAATACGTATTCCAAAAATCAAAACCAAAAGTAATATTATTCAAATACCAATAACCACAATGAAAAAAGAATCCACACGATTCGAATTTATCGGTTAACAATATCATCGATAACATCACAAATACAAAAATGTTCCAATTTTTAACAAAGTAGTCAAAAGAATGTATAATTCTTGAAACCGGAATTACGATATAATTGGTGCGATTTGCGATACATATTTCGTGGTGGTAGCTCTACAACCTTCCCACCTGAAACACCACACAATAACTATTACGAAAGTAATTCAACTCTGTCATATTAGAGGCGTTAAAATTCCGTTGTCTTGATGAAAAAAAACACCTCGATTCTTTATCAACTGATTATTTCATCAATTTATTTTACCAATCAAAGGAAAACGAAACTAATCTTAAGCTAAATACATCAGTACGTTTCATCAATAATTTCTTGTCAACTTGTAGCTTCGTTATTTTAAAAATTCATAAACTGAAAATTTTAAAGCTCGTCGAGATTGTTTGAACACTCGTATTGTATTGAACACCAATCACAAGTCACCTTAAGACGACCAATCGCGGTGCTCAACACTCAAGCACAAAGTAAACGCTGAAACGTAACGTGTTGATTCAAGTTATTCAGAGAAAAATGATAACTCAAAAGGTATCTTGAAACTCCAAGTAAACCACAATTTTAAACAAGAAAATCCTACTTCACCGCATGCGGTTTTTTTGATGAAAAAAAATCCAAAATCACGCGTAACAACGTTACGATTTCACTCGAAGCAAAAGTACATTGTTCAAAAGCATCAACCATGAAAATTTTCAACAAAATGAATAATCAAATTAAAAAACAAACACGAAACGTCGAACATTTTACGAATGGTGGCGTGAAATGTTGACAAAATTATTTCACTTAGCATTTACCCGAACAGCTGGATATATTTGTAATACGTACATAAGTTTTATGAAATATATTGTGAAAAACAAGTTGAAATTTCAGTTTACAAATATCAATCAGATTTTGAATCGCATTGAGGGCATTATCTTCTGAATGTTTATTAACCTTGTAGTTATGAAAATAATATGCGATTTGGAAACTTCTCAATTCACTGAAGCACAGAAAGTACAGTAACATTCGCACACACAGCAGATACACGATTCCGACAATTTACGAAATAAATCTTCCGCTTTCTTCTTACACTCATGAAGAAAATAAACGTACATTACATACAACATAGGTAAGGTACACTTTATGAATAAAATTTACCGTAACAAGTCCACTACTCCCAAAAAAGAACAAACATGCATCTGATGGATACTTTCTAACGGTGTAAGAAATATTTTTGTGAAGAATCGTTAATGAAAATAAAACGAGTTCCACTCTTGGCCGGATTCATTTCAAAGAATCTCACACGTTATCCATACAAGACCAAATAACATCATCAATTCTACAATCTAAATTCAAATTAAAGGTTCGTTCAATTTTATGCATCTTGCCATTGATAAACAGATTGAAAGATAGGGAAAAATGTCGCCATCAATTTCAAATACACACGAACGACATACGAAACATTTTCGTGGAAATTTCTTACATCTCGTATTCTTCGTATAAAACGCTTCAGATAGCATATAGCTTTAAAACGTACTCGTTTCAACAATAAGGATACAATTTGCGAGTTTAAAAAGAACCTATGCTGGCACAAGTACCGAGAAATATTACCTTTTTTTTCCATCGTCAACGCATTCAATACATAACCCGCACCATTGTAAATTTCGTATTTCATCATAGCAGCGAGCAAAAATCAATCAACGTAAGATACAATACACAAGACAATAACTCATAGAAGAGTTCGTCCAATCGGGCTCTTTACATTAGTTATTTTTCCATACGGTCAGAATACGTGACACAATATAAATTCGTTATTAACCACGAGGATACTGACATTATGAATAAGCCAACCACCTCTATAGACAGCGGAGTCGATTTTCGATGTAATTTAGATTTTACCGTGCACCTCTTCTACACCAGTGTTGATATAATACGAAATCTGAATGAAATATGTAGCCTATGTATGCAATATGCATACTGTATGTTTTTCACAGGGCGATGCAAAGTGTTACTTGCATTCTTCAAACATTCGGTCGAGGTCGGTCAATACTTGAATACTATCTCAACAGTTTTCAAAAAGCTGTCCTTTAATTAAAAATTCAATTACGGACGAAATCCAAATTAAATTTTTCCAGTAATTATTCAATCAAATCTTTCAGTCTTGAGAACTTACATACCTACTTGGAAAAAGGAGAAAAGATACGTTTGTGACGAACTGACAATCGAAAACATCTACAACAAAGACGATAACTGATAAGCCGAACCTTTGTACTACCTACTTTATATCTACATTACATTACTATCTGAATTCAGAGTAATACATTTGGATCTGTTCGCACTTAGAATTTATCAAGAGGTTCGAGTTCTGTTCTTTTTATTCGTCAGCCAATTTGACAGGCATAACGAAGATTCACCATGAAAGCCAATTTTGAACACAAAATTATGCTAAAATTCTAAAAGTTACAAAAAAAATATGAACAAAAAACAAAATTTTGAGATGAAGAATTTTTTCAAAAAATCAATTTAAGTAGGTATTGAAAAACTATGCAATAGGTGAAAAATATATTTTTCCAAAGTATATGTAATTCAGCAATTCAGCACCCTTTACAAATTCTCTGTTTCTTCAGATTTTAAAAATTAATAAATTTTTAAAAATAAAAATCGTTTACATCCCGCGCCTCTGAAATTTCTGACCCATTACTGTAAAATACTTGTGTCTAGTCGGACCCCCACGTTTGTATACTGCTTTTTTACAGGCTTCATTCGGAGTACTTCGGGTCCCTAGCTCCCTACTACGATAAGAGCAAACTTTTGGCGCTTTAATTCCAGGAGAGAACAAAGAGTACCTGTATGATTATTTTAAAATTTAAATTTATTTAGTGTTGGTTAGTTACTTTCAAAGAGAAATCACTCAGACATTGGTACCGCCTCAAAGAGAGGTTAGGTTAGGTTAGATTTAGATATATGTAACTAGAATTAGATCACACACCCCCTCGTGGCCCGTGTGTCTGTAAAACCTTGTGCTAGGCAGGCACACGGGTCACTGAAATTTGTGATCCCAATATTTATCAATAAATTAGCCTCACCCAATTAGGATTGGGGAACCAAAAAAAAAAAAAAAAGGTTTGATTTAGCGATAAAAAAATCCCTCAGACCCAATATCACTTAGACCTTGGTATCTTCTCAAGGGGAGGTTAGGTTAGGTTTGGTTTGGTTTTGCTGTAAAAAAAAAAAAATACTCAAATGTTAAAACTATAGGAAATGTTGTCGACAATTAAGATACCTACACCGTCCTAGTTGTCTATTTTTTCATTACAACGTTCATTAGAGTATTGCTATTTTCACAACAATACTAGGTATATTATTAGTTTAGCTTCGCAGGTAGTATCCGAGTCTAAAAAATTATCGAAAGTGTAACCCTTGCTAAACCCAATTGAAATCGAAGTTTCAGGTTTTGGATTCGGTTCCACTAATGTTGACAACCCTCAAGAATTTTCTTGAGATTACTAGATTTTTCAACGCTGCGATAGAATGTCTCACGATCTCAAAAAATTTCAAGAATTTCCAAGAAATCACAAGAATTTTACTACTTTTCCAAAATATCTTCTTTTTTTTCAACATTTTGAAAAATCTCAAGCAAAATGCAAAATTTTTATCAAAAAAACATTATTTTGAGGAATTTTTCAAATTTTTTAATTTTTACCGAGTGAATAATATCATTTCGATGTGATTTTCAAACTTATTACAGTGAACTTGATATCAGGCTATAATGAGTTATAAATAATACACTAATATGATTGGATTCGATTATACAGGATGAAGAGAGATCAAATACAAAACTCAGAAGCTCATCGCAATCAGTTTAAAAATCCCTTTAAAATGATACCCATATTGCATGGCTTGGCGTCTCAAGAAAATCTTAAGACTGTTTTCTTGAGAACTCGAGATTTTTCAAAGTATGTTGGCAACACTGAGTTCGACCGGATTTAGCTAAATCATCTACGAGTTTTACTCTACAACACGATTCATTTCATCGCTTCAGGAAGAAAGTAAATGAACTTGATAGGAAGCTAGGAACATGAAAATTTTCGAACATCATTTTAAATTGGTACATCATGATCTCGTGTAAAAGCGTGCATACACCGCATGCACCTATCAAAATAACGAATTAGCTGCCTGCTGCCGGTACCTGCTACCGGTGGTACCTCTATCTGCAAGATCGAAGCGAAAACCAGCAAGCAACTCGAATCAATAAAATGTTCCTTATCTAATCAAACAGAAAGCTCTGACCTCGGCGAAGAGTTTAACGTGAATAATTACACAAATTCGTGACTTTTCAATATCCCTTCACAACATCGTGACACAACGAGTCAATCTTCTTCGCGAAAAAAATGATATACTCGTATAACTGAGTGGTACAAGTAAAAATGCGTAATATTACTGTGAATTTGTAAGCCAACATACGCGTGAAAATTCTTCGTGAGAAATGAAAAGTAATATTTCGCGAAAAATTTCACTTTATGGAGACAAATCTCAGTGATGATATATAACGGGGTTTAATCAACTTCATGGAAGATCATAAAAGAAGCTTTTTTCGTTCCTCAGGCAAACTGATAATTATAATTCCTCGTGAAAATTTAATTTCACTGCAAACGAACTAGTTCAAATCAAATTTTCTTATATGTACTTAGGTACTTACTCAAATGCGATGAAACATCGGACACGTTACGAGGAACGATATTCAACTCAGCCGACGGAACCGATTCGTTGTTTCCATTCGTTATACTTGATAGGTCTTCTTCCAGTAAGGAAGCTTCCGATGGGTACTCAAACGTAGTAGAAGTATCGTTGAACTGAATACGTAACTGAAACAAACAAACCCAAGGAAACTATACTTCAACGCGAAATCCATTCAGATTAGTGTTTAAAATTCAAATTAACAAAAATTTTCCATCTATCACTGCTTTGTGATAATTAAACGAAGAAAAATAACTTCTCGCAGTTTCGATACGATCATGTAAATTTTCAATACGTTCGTTGAAACCATTGAGAAACTTAATTTGTTTACGTTCGCCTTCCATTAACCGACGAAACTTTGGGATCATTAATATTCGCAAATTTCCGCCGAAATAACGCACAAAATCGAAAATTGCTGATGAAAAAAAAAACCTAAACAACGAAACTTTCAATAGATATAATCAAACAAAGATGAAACGATTAACCCATAAGTAGTCACGCTACGACGATTCTTTTGTATGAAATAAAATCCATGAAATAATTTTATAGCGCTACGGATTTAACTAATGAAATAGGTTATTGCGCTTTTCGTATTATCAGGCGTATCCGAAAATTTACAGCTTCACTCAATTTACAATTAAGGCAATATATACTTATTACCTATTTAGCGAAAATTGTTTTTTACTTTATAGGACTTTTATCCATAGAAATCGACGTTTATTAGTACACCTACACTTGAACCTCGAATGAAAATCTATTTTTATTTTTTGCAAATTTTTAAATCCACAAATATTCGATATCCGTAATTCCTGAAACTCGTAAAAATATAAATCGAAGATTTTCAATTTTTCGATTATATTTCAAATCACGCGAATTCAAATTGAATCCAAAAAAGATCATTATCGTTAAAAAAAATCTTTCGTCTTTTTCACGAAAAATTTCTACCAAAAAAAAACCTCATTAATCGAATAAAATATCGTCAGTATTATATTAATAATTCGTATTAAAAAGATGTACATTTAAATACATGTAAATGAAAAATAAACGAAAATAAACATCTGAAAAATATTCTCAACAAGTGAAATCAATCGACTACGACGATAACAACGTTACACCTCCAAAGAAAAAAAAAATTAATCCCGATCAAAGCGTGATATCAAATTAATAATTCAACGTAAACCACAAACGCCGAAAAACCGTTTGGACATTTATTTACGTCAAACAACAAAGAATTAATAGCTCCAAAAACCGTTCATTTCTGTTCGAATTTTACGCTTCGCAGCTAAATGAAGCGCAATACGTCCTAATTTATGTAATTTTACATTGCAATACACCGAAATTTCCGAATTGGAAATTTTTTAATAAAGTTCCTGTTAACAGGAAAGTTTTCATTTGAACGATAAAAATACCGCGGACTTGAGACGGGTATTGAAGCGTAACTCCTTATCCTCCCTTTGGAATGATCGATTACGTTATTGTCTAAGTTTAATAAAATGAAAGGAAAAAGTTTCCGTCGCATGAATTTTTCAAACGTCTCAAACATCGCAAGTTAACATGCCAGTAACCTATTCCGTTCACTTCACTAGCGTAATTTTACTCAAAAGAATACATATATGGCTTTTTATTTGCAAGTACAAATTTCACCATGGTTAAAATTATTTGAATAATTTTTCATTTTATCCGCCTTTATGGAAAATATCAAAAATCCTCAGCATATCAATCTTCTTTTATAAGAAAATTTCCGTCACTGTTTCGCCGGAATTATTTACACGAAAAAAGGTTCACGAAGGAACGTAAAGAAAAAGAGAGAAAAAGGCAATTCTAACCCAATATAATAAATAGGTTGTTTAACTCCGAACAAATAATTCCAATTTTACATTACATTTCGGACATTTTGCATTTGTAAAGAAATACAAGAAATTTCTCAATTTCGTTCATCAGATCATTATTTTGATACTTTCAAGAGCGACTAATTGATTACACGCTGTTTTACGAGCAAGCACCTGTTTAAAATTTCTACAAAAATTCGTACTTTAATTATACGTGATTGCGTAACAATCACACATTACCTCGGAAAAAAAATTAACCGCTAGGATTTTGTAGAATTTTACAGTTAATCTAGAATATAATGTAAAAACATGTCGAGGGAAAAACGCCATGTATTCGAGTGTTTCCGGTCGTCTTACAATAGCGTAACATATTGAAGCATCAACATATGTCATGAACGCGAATGTTCAAATATTTGAAAAAAAACGAATCAACATTTTTTTCGCAGCGAGTACATTTTGTGATTAGAATACATAGTTTAGTTGACGACGGCGTTTGATACGAATTGATATTAAAAAATTAAAAAATCTCTTAACAAGTTTGAAAACTATTATCATATAATTTGCAAACGTATTTCCGCGTAATTTCAACTTGAGCAATCACGATTTCCATTCGAATTATATTCTTCGTATCATCGCAACAATCACCAAAAAAATTACTAACAGGTGAACAAACACAATATAATTTTCATGTAGTAAATAATTAAATTAACCTCATATCATCGGTGATCAATGAACACGTAATTTATTTCTTCCTTGATTGTAATTATAATATGTATCATTAAAAGCATAAACAAATATAATATGTATAATTTAATCAAAAAATAAAAGTAAAAATTTCGATAATTACACAACCAAAAGGAGATCGGAGTACTTTTTCTTTGTGATAAGTACATCGTTCAAAAAGATCATTAAATTAAACACCTTTTTCTTCAAATACATAATCGCAATAAATGTTACTGTGAGTGCTTCCTATTTTTCCACAAAATCATAACATAAAACACCACGTTTCATGTAATTTTTTGGTAAATCAGTTCTGAATGCATTAATTACATAAGAGCAGTCAGACTAAAATCGATCAAAACCTGATGAATTGCTATTAAGCGATTAATTAAGTTCGATATTTTTTCGAGTTTTTTTTTTCACTTAATGATGAAATTATACAGACGACGAAAGTATCTTTTTGCTTGATAAATACTAAATTCTAAATTCTAAATTTCTCCATTCACAACACTTGAATATTTTTCATTGGGGAAACAAATTAACACCAGATATTTGAAGGGTTTTCGAATTTGAAGTGTAATTTGTCAATTTCATAAATCATCTCGTAAGTCAAACTAACTTGATTCAAACTGAAATATTTTCATTTCATTGATTGACATTCGTCGGATATTGGGTAATACCTAAACTCTAAAGAAGAATGAAAACTTACACATGTATAAAGTTAAACGCAAATTATTTCTCGAGGCTTTACTGTAAATTTCAATACTTTCTTCAAGGTTGTGGTCTTGGTCGTATATTTTTTTGCATTGCCTAAGCCGAAATCGAAGGAGTATCAAAATAACGTAGAGAATTTCGTTAATTCGGGACATTTCTACAGCAAATGTTGCGCTTGAAAAACGAAAAAACATGTACGTAATGTGAGGCTAAGTACTTTGAACAGTTTTGCACTTCTTTGCTCACATTTTTTCCCCCACAACTTTTTCTAATTAGCTCTCAGAGAAATGGTTTTCACCACATCTTAGGTCACACCTCCCTTCACATTCTACATTTTTTTCAATACTCTTTTTCGAAGTGTATTTCGTAAAAAAATTAAAGCGTTCAGAGTAGCCTCGAATTTGGGGCTACTTTGAACACGCCATCTTGTGAGCTTAAAGCTTGGGCTTTTTTAAAGAACAATTTTCAACTGGATATTAGTCTGTTGACGTTTACGGCGAGAGGGACGGAAACAACGAAAACAACTTAATCAAAAGTTCTTCTACCTGGTAACACTGTTTTATCCAGAAAAAAATTATTTCTCTGGCCATAAGACTGCGCTGAATGAAAAAATACTTTACCGTTCAAAGTAGCCCCGCATCGTGATAAATTCACAACTAATTAATTACTCGTTATTTTTCTGCCTAGGTAAATTTTTCATTTATTGGAACGAATATTGTTAACATCAAAAATAAAATAAAGGCGACTATTTTTTACAAAATTGCATGAACCTCGTAAATACGAAAACTAAGGCGACGTACAAATCCAAAGAAATGGTATTCTAGTAATTTCAATTTTCATTGCTTGAACTCTCTAAAGAACTAATTAGTGAAAAAAAAACTACCTCGATTAATTTCTCAAAATCATAATATTACATGTACACGCCAAACGATGTCATTAATACGATTTTTCTCTGATTTTTGCGCGACGTTATTAATCCTTTATACATATCTGATATCTACGTTATTTATTATGAAGTGTACGAAATCAAAAAGAAAAATGTCCGATACACTCGTATACGATGCGAAATTTGGAAAATCATTAAATTACGAAAGAATAGGTTTTATGCCACGACGAGAGAGAAAGTTAATAAATAACGTCGTATATGTATGCATGTTTTTCCAAAATAATTGAACTAAAAAAAAAAGCACACAAATAAATTATGATATTTATACAACAGATTTTATCGACCAATTAGCGCTTAAATTTGTTGAAAAAAAGGTCAAAATTTCAATTAATTTTAACCCTTTTGATGACTTTTCCGCACGCACACGATTGTGAATTCGGCTGTTATCCAAATTTCAATTAAATTTCATGTTGTAATCGATCAAAACAACAGGTAATACATATTCGCCTCGCCAATTAATCAATGTGATGTTTGTGTCGTTGATAAGAACAAATATTCAAATATACCGTTGAGAATCATTACCGGCGAACGGTAACTTCGAGATAATACCGAAACGTCCAAAATGTCATACATTGTTAGCACCGAACGTACCTCTCGATACATTTCGAGGCTGGTAACTCGTCGTGTAAATTACAACGCGGACGGCACTAAATCACTACATGCAAGATAATAAATTCGGCTGTTGATAACAAGACGCAAAATTCAATTTGATGATTAACAAAACTGTCGTACGTTTATCCAATAATAATACTTTCACTGAGTCGAAATATTTTACAAAAGATGAAAGTCTCGAAATACCTACAAAATTAATAATTATAAGTATTTTCATTGACGAATTTCGTCGTCAATTTAAACCGAGAAAGAGTTTCTGTAGTCATACTCGTCGTATATGATACATGGACCTTGTTATACCTGCATTTCAATATTAAAGGTATCATTCCCAAAGTGATATAAAATTCGTCAAAAGATAACCCAAACGTAATTCCTTTGTTAGGACGTTTCGTAATGACGTAATGAAGTATCATTCGAAATTATGCTAAACACAATATTCGTTCTATGTAAAATATACATTCTGCAAAAGTAAAAACCACCTTTAGTTACAATCTGAATCTATCAAAAAATACCATCTAATGCTCAAGGCTATACACCATACGTATAATGTAATATTACGAGTGTATCCATCGAGTAAACCATCCGATAAACGTAGTTGTACAGATTCTCCTCGTAATATTAAAAATTCAAAATTATTCACACAGACGACTTCTCAAAAGAAATTCTTTCAATCTCTCAGACAAAAAATTCCCTAAAAAACACGAAATGGGTGATGAAAAATTTTAGATTTTAGTTTTCCTTTAATCAGAAAAATTTATAAGAAATTCATCCATTTTATTCGGGATAAATTTTTCATACTGAATTTTTAAAAAATCAGTTCTAAAACACGTCATCTTTCTAAAAAACACCCAAAAAACAGCTTCAATTATAAATTTTAATCATGCTATCAATGACTATTCTAAACATCCAAATATTATAAATGAAGGAAAAAAATACGAAAAACTTGAAACACCCTTCTTAGAAAAAAAATCAGACACCGAAATTATTATCCACCTTCGGTGCAAAATTTCTTAATTTTGCTCTGCATATGACACAAAATTTCTACTTAAATTAAACCCACTCAGTTCTCTGGCTACGACACTGTCGAGAATTGTTTGTCGCCAGGGGCAAATTCTTTGTTGCGCAATAAATGAAAATATGTACATCAAAATTGTGCAGAATCAAATAAAGCACATATTTTGTTCCAAAATTTTCATTATAATTCTCGAAATTTTCACTTGGAAAAACTTTATTTTCGGAGCTTCTACCACAAAAATACCCACTGAAAGAACTTCACGAATGTCTAAGGAAAATAATTGATAGAAACAAGAACACAAAATTCAACGTCAAGTTTACAACTTTACTACAACTTATAATACGAGCATTAAAAAAAATAAATATCTAAATTGAATAAAAAATGAGAAATATTCACGAGGCGGAGATCGAAAAAACTAAGCAATCGTGGTTTTTATCATTGGCAACGAAATTCGAAATGGCTGACATCCGATGGCGCTGTGACAAAACACTTGAAAACTGAATACTCGAACTGCAATATATGGGGAAATTGTAGTTTTTAAATTTTTACTCAAAAACAAGAGGACTTTGGAAAATTTTTCATCTCTAAAAGTTCGAAGAAAATTAAATTTCCTATTTTTTGATACAGAAACAACTGAATTTTGACCATTTTTACAGATGTAAAGCTCATTTTCTTCTCACTGATTTTCAGCTTTTTACAATGTGTTGCAAATTTGCAATTAAATTACTTCAAGATTAAGCATAAAACTCTCGATTTTTTGCAAATCTCGAATTTTCAGAATTTTTTATTCTTTTCAACGATGTATCAATGATACTAAAATGAATGCCGACAGAGTAATACATTCACAGAATAATTAACAGTGAATATTTTAATGAGAAATTCATCAACACAGTATCGTTGTTAAATCGTTAAAAAGAGGAAAAAATTCTACAAACACGAGATTTACAAAAAATTCGAGTTTCCGACTTCAATTCGAGATAATTTTAATGTGAAGTTGCAAAATGTTAAAAAAAAGCTGAAGATTCGTGAGAAGAAATGAGCTTTACAAACGTAAAAATGCTCAAAATGTAATTGTTTTCATATCAAAAAATAGGAAATTTAATTTTCTTCAAATTACAAAATATGAAAAATTTTCTAAACTCCTTTTGTTTTTGAGTAAAATTTAAAAAACTAAAATTTTCTCATGTATTACAGTTCAAATATCCCGTTTCCAACATTTTTTTGCAACGCGCTCTATCTATCGTTCCGTTGCCAATAGCTCAAATTTCGTACTAAAACTTTAAATTCGCATTTGCAATGATTTACGTATAAACATTACAAAAAAGGACGTCAGTTTCAGCAAATTTTTGAACTCAACCCTACATTATTTACATAATTCCTAAAAAAGTTATAAACTAATACACTACATTAACCGAGTAAATACTTTTAAAAATTCACGTTTAATTTATTGCTAATTCATGTGTGAATAAAAAATGAAAAAAATCGGAACTCATTATCTAAACATAACATCGATTATACCGTAGTAAGTCATCATATCGTCCTAAATATCTTAAATCTACTGTTTGATCGATAAAATCGTGTAATGTGTAAACACGTACAGAAGTGTATGTGTAATTGTGAATCGTGTACATGCGTAACTGTCGTTTACATTTATGTCAGTAGATACGCTTCAAAAGTTATTTGATGGCTATTTAGTCGCATTAAAAAAAATAGTATTATAATTATCCTTAGCCACAAATAAAACGTTAATAGGCGGTTACGATTAAATTTTGATTCAAGGAAGTGCATCTTGAAAAATATGTAATTCAAGTACGATGTACGAATTAGTACAAGAATATAACGGAATTCCAACAAAATCATATTCTGTGAGGTGATAACGAGTATTTTCACGATTTCATTATCTAAAAGCTTAATTTCGCCGGTTTCACTTTAAACACATCGTTGCGTAAGCAAAGCGCTAATAGTTGCGAATTCGATCGCAATATATTAGTGTTTAATTACCTTCCAAATATTAATTATTCATTCAGATGTACAGAAAAAAACCGAACCAAATTTCACGCAACGATTAATTTTCAATTTTTCTGCTTCGATGACGCGATAAGAGCTTTTTTTTGAAAACTGTTCACCGATGTCTCGTCAGAGCACTCTTAACGCCTAAATTATCACCAATCGTTTAACGTACTACAGCTACTGATCCAATCGTAATCGTTCCTTCGAGATGGTTAAAGAGAGAGTTCTTATTTGGTCTAGTGATTTAATTACAGTTGACATTTACATCAATTATAAATTCATTATTTATCTAAGCGATTGTTGTTTTTTTCGAGTCATTTTTACTAGTAGTTACCGTTATTCGACTAATCACTTTTACGCGTCTTCGTTACAAAACGCATTTCTCGGTTAATCAACTGTACGGCGTCTTAAAATGGCGACAAATTCGTACGCGGTTTCGCTTTCAGACATAAACACCGATCAAAACAACGCGTAATCTAATTACCAACTAAATAATTAAGACAAATTGAAACAGCTTGACGAGGTAATTGTTTCTCGGGCTTATTTTCATTTTAAAACAGAAAGTATATAACTAGCTCCGTTATTATCTCGCGAGATTTTAAAATTAAATAATTCATGTAACTAGCAAATAGGCGAGAATATCGCGACGAAAAAAAAAATTAATTTATACTTAATTAGTTTCAAAGTGAACATTGTGTATTTTAAAGCGATTCCTTGTACTTTCTACACTACTGCGTTAAGTTTTCCTATAATGAGATTGTTAACAACTCATCAACTCGTTTAAAATTTTGACCACGTTTAAGTATACATAGTCGACAAAAAAGCACATTCTATTTTTTTTAATCTACGAAAAATGAATATTTCCTTATGCATAACGTTCGAATGCGATAATTTCTTGATAAGAGTACAATACCTTTTCAAAACTTAGTTGCAGATTGCATTATTTCTACGAATCATTTGTTCGCATATTTCCAACAATGATAACAAGGACCTGTACAGCGGCGAATTTCATAACAAAGGTATCGCAAATTTCGTCAACAAAGCCGCTACAACAGGTAATTACGCTGAAAATGTCAACAACGACCTTATATTCATTTATTGACAACCATTGTAAGCATCTTTAATGAAATAATTTTCAAAACATAATAAAACGGTGTAATATGCGCGTTATGATTTTATATACGATAATTTGTGCGCATTCAAACGTTACGCTGTTTTTAGGTGAATTTTCGTGGCTATAAAATCTAATGGATACTAGATACCTTTACCTACATTTGTAGTTTGTACACATTTTAAATATTATAATACAATTTCTACGCATTAAGTACACGAACTCACGAAGTAATCGGCGCTACTTACATATAAATTATACTCAAACCACGTACTACGCAGACACGCGTCAATATGGTTGAAATTCGGTAGCATTCATCGAGGTACTCGATACATGCGATAGTAACGTATTGGTATTTACATATTTCCAAACAGACGTCCGTGTATAATTAACCATTTCACGAAATAATACGCCGATTAACGTGGATATTACATTAATTATTGATGAAAAAAATAACGTTTTTTTGGTACAACGCATGTGCCTAATAAGAAATAGAAAAAATCCCCATATCTTGTCTCTCATTTTGTATGTAAACGTGTACTACAGTTTCAAGCAATTTTTCAACGTTTAGAAGGAAATATACGAGTAAATACCGAAAAAATGTTTCCACCAAGAATGGAAGTAAGGCGGGTTTCGCAATGTAGGATTTAAACGTTAGTGAATCGGGACTACGTAGTTGTAATATATATGAATAATTAATTTTCACGGAAAATGGATCATGGGGTATTCAAAATGAAGGAATTTTCCGCCGAGTCGAATGACGCAAAGCGCGACATAATTCACCATCCATTTTCAAGATATCGAGCTTTAAGCTGGGAAAACAAGATAGTAGACTAAGTATCTTGAGGTAACGATAGAAACGCGAAGGAGGTGAGGAAAGGTGCAAAATTTAACGATAAATGGAATGCTTGTAATTTTTTTCAAGTAAACTTCGCTAATTATCATTTTAAAAATTCTTATTGCAAAATATAAACATAAAACAACAAATTGGCAACGTCGCAACATTGAATAATGAATTCAGCTTACAGCTCGATACCTTGAGATTGGACGGTCTGATCGTAACGCGGTTTATGTCATTTGACTCAGTGGAAAATTTCCTTCGTGTTAAGCACCATGATCGATTTTCCGCGAAAATTAATTATTCATAATTTTTTTACAACCCCTTAGCCACGCCTATAATTAATATTTTTTGACGCCATTTCGTATGCATCATTCCCCAGCGAACCCCCTAAAAAGTAGATGATCACACTTGTTGATTTTAACACAATAAAACAAAATTACTTCAAAAACACAAAACCTGAAATATTTGTGATAAAAACATGAGAAGGGGGCAAGGGGGTACTTCGATCTGAGCCTATTTTCGCTCATGACAGCTTAACTTATATCTACCTTCTCCAAATTAATAGGAAAATCGGTGTCATTCTTATTTTATAAAATTACTGTAAACACTATATTCACTATATTTACCTTTTTCTCTCTGGGATGCTTTCGTAAATTTGACTTTCCGTTAATTACAACATTGTCGCCTTCAAAATGCACATTGCACGGAGACGGAGGACCAGATATGAGTTGCCATTCTTCTCTGCAAGAGACAGTAGGAGCATCGGTAGATGATTCATTGATTGAATTATCTA
Source organism: Maconellicoccus hirsutus (assembly GCA_003261595.1). Lineage (NCBI taxonomy): Eukaryota > Metazoa > Arthropoda > Insecta > Hemiptera > Pseudococcidae > Maconellicoccus > Maconellicoccus hirsutus. Next base: position 139,867 of record QBDW01005066.1, read on the forward strand.
TGCTGTTTTCAACTCCCAAGATAATATAGCCGGTGCCTCCGCTTTCTTGTAATATTTTCTGAAATAATAACAATATAATAAAATTACATTATGCAACTAAAGTCAGTCTGATTAGAGTTTTTGTCAATCGAATGATCACCCACGTGAAGAACTTGCAATGATATCTTCAATTTTTTCACGATTTCGAGTTAAATTAATACCAAATGAAAATTACAACAAGCGTGCATGCTTAATTTTCAAATATTACTCGGATGAAATACCCTAAACCCGTTACAAATTCACTAGGATATGGCTAGTTGAAAATCACAGAGCATTCTTTTACGAATATTATAATATTCTTCTTATGTAACCAATTTATCACAAGTTTCACACTGATGCTTCGTCCGCATTACGGTTGTACGATAATTCCCACTAATTTCTGCTACATACGAGTTAATTGATAAGTTTTTTTTCTCTCAACCGGAAGGAAACCGAAAAAAATGGCGTCGACATCGAGAATAAAATTGAAATTCCGAATAGATTAAATCTTCGCTCTCTCATTTCGTTAATAAATGTTTCACGCGTTGAGAAACTAACTCGTTGTAGTTCACTATATCCATCGTGGGTGTGAGACAAACGCGTACATGCACGAATTCCAAAGTCGGATTTCGGATAAATATGAAAAATACCTCGATTACGTAAATTGAATAAAAACGTGTACGAAGTACGACATATTCAATCTATTAAAATACTATCTACTTCATCCATTTTCGAGTATTTGTTATCAATACTTTACAACCCTTTAATTCCAAGTAATACCAAGATAAACACCAAGTCAACTTTTCATTTACTGTTTGGTTGACGAAAAATTCAATCGTATCTTGCGATAATTCTCCACGTGCACTTCAAACAACTCGTAACGAGGTGACAACACACACTCGTACAATCACAATCCGTATTTTATACTTTTGACAGTGAATTTCGTAGAATAACTTGTACAAGGAATAAATATGGTTTCTCTGTGATGCTAATCAATCTCGTACTGATACAGTTGCGTTATCGAAATTTATATTCGATTTGTATTCGTTTGAATCACTCCAAAAAACCATAATCTCATCCCTATGAGAACATCACGGAACCATCTGTACCTTATATACAGCCCTACTTTAATTTCTTCGATTCAAAGTACTACGAACTTATACTCCAGAATATGCTGTTCACGCTTCATCAGAAACTTAAATTACCATGAAACAAAAAAATCTCATATTTACAGCATTCATCACATCTTGCTCCTTCTATATTAAATTGAGGTATTGAAGGAAGATGTTACGTCATCCGTAGTATTATGTAGGTGACCTGGTTGGGGTGTTGATCAACGAAGATTCGTGTCCTTTATGACGAATATACATCGAAGAACTTATATCATTGGTTGAACTTATTGTAAAATCTCCTCAGACATTCCTCAATAGAATAAATTAAAAAAGTAAAATTCTTCGAGCCTCGATGAAAGTTTTAAATTACTTAGAAACAACCTCTTGACTTTCCAGCGAATTCACTCATTAGCATTTATTTATAAGAACAAAGATGAAATATTTCTATTACCTAATCTTTCTCATCTTTATCGAGTGACGTGAGAATCAAGTAATACAGCTTTGAAATCGTTTAATGGTCAATGGCAACGAAAGTTTCTACATTCTCAAGCTATTCCATAGGTAAATAAAACATGTTTCCAGTTTTTTTTTTCGACTACACGTAACGCATACACAATAGATTTATAATTACGAACGATACAACATGTAGAGGTATTTGTACGTAGTATCATCAAATATACTACATCAAATCGAGCAATTTTTTGTCCAATAATGCACCTAATACATATGCGCCTAATGAGAATGCTGACGAAATTTAAGACTATTTTCACCTCTTAAGTCGAAACTGAAATATTGCTCGTAAAATAAGCCACAAATCATAGCCATGTTTATAACGAATTCTAAACGGAATTATTGAAATATTAACGCATGCTATAAAATTCATTTCATCGATATAAATCGTCATAAATTTCTTCGCAATGAAAATAATTTCAGTCTATTCTTAAGTAGAATGCGGCAATAACATGGTCGCGATTAATTAAAAATGTGATTAGTATTATTGCAATTCGTATAATACTAAAATTAGTACGCCCTCATTTCCTTATACCTGTACATTCATAAAGTAAAAAAATATTTTGCTTTTGTCTTATACAATTTCGTTTCAATTTTTCAACACGATTAATCGATCGCTTGCATTGTCCAAATAGAAGAACAATACAAACCACATATTTCAATACAACGTGAAATTTCTTGGAAATGCGGCACATCTTTAATCTATAGTTCGTACTCGGTAAGTCTACATACGTGTTGCATGGATGGGATACTCGTACTACATGCGTTTCATTACCTGGATAACCCGTTCGACAAAGCCAATGTGAAGGTCCCAAGGTAAGCAGCAATGCGACTCGTCTGCATAGGTACAGCGATCTTCAGAGGTTGTTATCTTTAGATAAATGAGTAACAGTGATTAACCTATTATTCGACAGCAGGTATCAAGTGTAAAATTTTTTCAACCGAAGAATCTCTCTATCTTCTATCTGCTACCTTCTACTTTACAATAAGGACACGTACACGAGAATTCATTTTTTTCTCTAACGCATCGCCAATGATGTAAACATTTCGAATGTAAATATTATGCTCGTTCGAAAAAATAAATCGTTATTCGTAACACCCGACATCACATATTCATTCGATATGCACAGTCGATTATTGTTTTGACAAGTACCGTACGATAATGACAATCAAACTCGATGCACCAGATAAAACATTACGAAATATCAAGTCATCGTAAAAAGTAAGCACATAGTACTTGTGAGATGGAATTTTTTCAATACCTTAGTCCAGTTTAGTGCGATTTATAATGCGAATGAGAACGTAAGATGGAAGAATCACTTGGATAATTCGTATAACATACGTAGACATGGATACCTTTTTTTCACAATTTCTCACCAGGTATCTTGAAAATTCGTCACGTTGGTTCATCAACTCATTCGATGTCAAACAATAGACACTTCTTAGCTAGAAAAAAGTCACCACTATTTCACGAATAATTTCCATCATCAATTTCCCAAGTTTCCGAAATCCCTGTTAATCATTTTGAAATACACAGAAACACTTCTTTTACGAAGCCCCCATATGATGCTGCTCCTTTACCTCAAATCTGTCATCTATTCATCTCATCGAACGAATTGATTTTTAAAAGGCAAATTAAAGAATTCGTAGGACGATGAAATTTCCATCCAAATTCATTTGTGCCAATTGCTCAGTTTCAAATTCACGAATGTATATCAGTCGGTTGTCAGAACACGACCCCATTTTGACGTTAGCTCCTGTATATGCATCGTCGTAATATAAACGAGCAAGGGGAACATTAACAACCGGTATTAACCGTTAGATTTATTTAAACTCAAGAAGGTTTAGGAATACGTGTGCAGAGGAACGCACAATATTCCGCTTTTAGCGATCATATCGTATTTTACGCCGTCGGATTCCAACGCTTGTGAAATTTTCATTGTAAACGCTGAGATTTTTTTATTCGTTAATTACTTTTAAACGAATTTATTCCGAAATCGTTACATCAGTTTTCGATATCGTTCGCAAAATACATTATGTATCGTCATTCAACATTACACGTAGAATTCGTAATCGGTTAAAATTTTCTTGGTTAAATTTCAGTTTCATTCTTAAGGAAATAAATATTTGTCGGATGCTTGTTATTTTATAGTTTCTAAAATGACAATAGAAAAATACTACCCATCTGTTAGAAATCGATTATCTCTATTATCATTATCGAATACAAAAAAGTCGTGACCATGATTGAGAAATTCTACTTTACGTTATTCATTCTACGATTTACAATTCCGACATCAAACATTCACTCAAACGTTATTTTTCGTATCAGAAAAAAAAGTACTGTGTATCATGGTTATTTGTTGGCTTTGTATCACGAATTCGAATCAAGAAAATCGTATTTTTATCTCCACAAATAATTCAACATGTCCAAATTTCAAAAGATAAATATAATGAATGATGGATACTGATACAAGTGGCCGATTGATCGTGGGCTCTCTCGGGAAAATAAACTACGTTTTTTTCTGTTTTATTGTAAAAATGGCAACGATGCCTTGAACAATTTTGATTTTAAATTGAACATAATTTTCTTCAATAAAAAATCAAATTCGGTCTTATCAATTGACTTTAAAATTGAAAAATTGCAATTCATTCAATGTTTTTAGAATTAATGAAAACTACATTAATCGCAATTTTTCAACTTAGGAATGGATTTATACGACTTAATTGAATTTGTAATGAAGAAAATTATGTCCAATTTAACATTGTTTAAACCATTGCCATCATTTTTACAATAAAAACCGAAAAAAGCAATTCATTTTCCCGGGGGGAGGGGGGGTCGCTCAATCGACCTCCCGGTACGATGAACCGAAGAAGTATTTCCAAGACATAGTTTTAACAAAATCTGCATTCTTTCATACCACCACCAATTCCGTTATATTGTTCAAGGTCATTTGAAAAACGAATCGAAGTGGATATTTTTTGGCGATAGTTGATTTCATTTATTTGGAACGAACTTCCGCCATTCGCAACGTAAACAAATAAATCTTTCGATTTGTACCACACAATTTTTTCAAGACTTTAGGTCAACAAACGAGACTGAGAGGTAAATTACAAATAAGCACGAACGATATCTCAATAAAGCGCTTAAAAATATTATAATGGAAACAGAAAATAATAGCGGAATTTTTATAAAAATGGAACTCTTATTTTGAAGACCAGCACGAAGTTTTTTAAAAAAAACAACCTTTTGCAAAAAATATCGTGAAATTAAATAAATAAAAATGTATTTGATTCATTTAAATCCATACTAGCCCACGTACTCATCTTCAAATAAAAATTAACATTTTTTCCCTGTTACCATTTAAAAGTAAAGCTTGGCAGAATGAAAAAAGAAGGCATTTCGAATAATCTTAAATTAACGAATAATCGAAAAAATTCACTCGAGAACGTATTTCAATTCTGAATTGACCGTAAAATAAGAATCGAGTTCGAGATACACCGCGCGAATGACCGCAGAACTGCATTCTTTTATTATAAAAATAAACCTGTTCGACCTGTTGTCGCCAGCAATCAATTTATTAATGTAAATCTCAAGCTGCTGCAACTTGAAAATTTTTGTTTCGTTTTATCTACGGAGTAATTTCCATGGTAATTTTCATGATCAGCATTTCAAAGTGTTTGTTTTCTTTTCACGTTCAACCAATCAGGAGGATTCGTTTCAAATATAAATGGAAAATTTTTTCGTACTTTGTTTCCTCAGATAAGATGGAAAGATTCGGTAAAAAAGCAGTATTTTCAATTATTTGTATATTTGGTAATGTCTACGCATGACTTGAAAACGATTTGAAATTGTGACCATCACATTCGCCCTCAAATTTCTCAAACATATGCTCTTTGAACTTTTCCCTTCTCGAGTTAACTGTTGCTTGACGATATTCGAGCTCATTATACAAGTATTTTATTATAGAGGTACACACTACACACGCGGTATTCCTAGTGTTAGAAAAATTGACCCTTAGTCTATACACTTGGTATATAAACCAGTTGTTCAAAAATTTAGGAAAATTTTACCTAGAAAGATACGCTTCATAACTCGGATCATTTTGACTTTGTTTACTATTTTGATTTTTAAATATGTAGGTACTAGTAACGGAAAATGATTATAGTCACTCAGCTTAGCCTCGTTCCTCAAAATTTCTCACTCGTTAATCGCATACTTCCCTCTCCTGTTACGTAATCCACTAATAAAACATTTAAAGGTTTGATAACCTGCAGAAAAATGCAAAATGGTAAACAAGTTCGACAAATCAATTACGCTTACCTTAGCTCGATCTCGATTTGCTGTGAGTAATAAACCATCGTTCTCGATGTAATCCGGTACTTCTTTTCTATCTTTGAAATTAAATACCATAGTATTTTGTTGCTGGTTCCATGGTTTGTTAAACCATAAAGTTGAAGGTTTGTTAACATTGTTCGGTGAGTTATTGAAATTAGTTGACGGTTCAGTAGCAAAAATGGTAGTATTTTCCAATACACGATTTTCTTCCTTGGCGATACTTTTCTCATATAAATCCAAAGATTTCTTAGCATTTATATAATTTTTCTCCATTTCTTGGGCAGTCAATGTTGGCTGCGAATTACTGACCTTCGTTGACACCAATGGTCTGATAATTCCTACTTGTCTAACTGGTAACCCTTCCGATGGCTTTAATATATCATGTCTGAATTTATTATCATTATCATTTGTTATCTGATTTCGAATACAGCATTCGTCCACGCCACTTTCTGTTAATGTATGATTTTTCACCGAGGCGCAATTTTCTGAAACTTTCTCATGCGATTTCTTAGAATTCACGTTATAAACGCCGTTGAAATTTTCTGTAACCGCATTTACATTCTCATGATTATTTTGTAAATTGTTTGTTATGGTAGAAATCGCGGTTGGAGTTGTATCATTTTTAAAAGTCATGTTATTAGTAAATGGTTTTTCAATCTTTGAATCAATTTTGTAGGCGAATGAGCAAGTTTTTTCAATTTTTGAAGTATCACTAAGAGGAGAGCTAGATTTTTCAATTTTTAAGTGAGAATCACACGAAGATAAACAAGTTTTTTCGACTTTGAGATTACCATCGTTTAGTGGTAAATTACTCGTGTTTTCCGGTGAATTATTTTTTTGAAAATTGATTTTCAATACCGATACCGGAGAAGAGGAACGTGTATCAATATCACTAGTATTGTTTAATTTTGCGCAATTTTTCGCATCTATCTTTTTATCATCGAAAGAACCGTTTTGCAAAACATTCTTTACTTCGCCACTTTGTTCGGTTTTAGTTACCAGACTATTTTTTCCGATGTTGGTTTCAACGGATCGCTTTCTAGGGCTAAATTTTCTCGGTTTGGAATCTACAGCACATATAACAGGTTTCGGATGTAACACCGGTTTAAGGCAATTTTGTTTTTTAATTTCAAATTTAGGAGGTTTTGAATTTGTTTCTTGAGATCTTGTAGAACTGTTATGTTTCACGTTATTCCAGTTTTTACTGTAGTTCGTTTTTTTCTCGCAATTTTCAAATATTTTTAGAGTTTCCTTCACAACATCAGGGGGTGGTAATTCTTTGTTTTCTGAAGTAATCCTTTTTCTGTCGTCATTTTTCGTCTCAGTAATCGTATTCTCTACTATAATTATATCCTCGTTTACTATAGAATCTAGTGGTAATAAAGGTAGTCCGTTATTATACGTTCTCATCGATGGTTTAACATGATTCGTTACCTTCGTCTTACTCACAATAACAGACTTGATATTAGGTTGCTCCGGATCCTTTTTATCGTCGTGTAGTGTTTCCATCGATCTAGCTCTTTTTAAATCGGCACAAAAGTTCAAAGTTACACAATTCGTGGTTTCTTTGCCCGAATATTCGAGTTTATTAATGCAACTAATGACCGAACTAATCTGATAAGACTTATCTGTATTCATGAGGTCATCATCGAGTAAATTATCTAAACTAGTTGCTTTCCTCATATTAGATAAAGAAGGTCGAACGCCTTTTTTCTGATTTTCTCTCAAAGTCATGCTGAGATATTTAGTTTTAAGTTTATTGACTATTCCTGGGCCGTATTGAAGTTCTTCGCTGGAATCTGAGGTATCATCTTCGGGATTCTTAGGCGGCGATAACGATCGAATTTTAACTTTAGAATTAGGAGAAAATTTATTAATAGCGAACCGAAACTTATCGAAGCACTTTTCTTCATTCATTTCAATAACGTGTTTTACATACTTTTCGCGAACACATTCGGTTTTCGACATATTGTTCACACGTACACGAGATTTTACGATGTTATCGCGAACACCAACTTCGTTGAGAAGCTTCATGTTATCGACTGTAGGTACGAACAATCGTTGACACATACCAAGCGATGCACGCTGATGGAGGTGAAAGTCCGGTTGCCGGCTATGGTCCACTGCCTTCTCATTGGCTGTTATAACATCCCGTTTACAATAGTGTCTCGTATGCGTAAAGCTGTTATTTGTCATAGCTGGAATTTCATGTGAATCTGAATTTACAGAATATGAAGCTCTTTTTTTATTGATCAATTCTTTCTTCCATAACGGAATCATTGATTCGAGTTTGGTATCATCTGTCTGAACCAAAGTCATCACGTATTAAAGAATGCTTTAAACAGAAAACAAACACCGATATACGAAATTCAAAAAGATAACAACTCGGAAACTTCTTTTTACATACACGAGATACATTAAGTATCATATCAACGAAAATGAAAAAAAATTCACAACACGAAAACTGACAGTAATGAATGATCAATGATCAAACTTCGCAAACGAAATACTAAACGTAAATATCAAACTGTTGTCAAGTGCACTTTAACGTTAAATGAATTACGTGTGTTTAAGTTTAATAATTATGTGATTTTCATTATAAAGATTAGTTTACCGCGCTTTAATATGCCTCACGTATTCAATGCTAAGTGTAGTTACCACAGTACAAATTTATTATCACACCGATCATCTTCGTCACTTTATCACGCTACTATTTCCGCAACTTTTTTCATTATTTAAAATTTTAATATTCGAGTCTACTATTGATTCTGTTGTCATTATTATTTTATCATTTCATTTCCCTAGGTATTTTCTTTCTCTTTCCTTTTGTTTCCTTCCTTCGTTTACTCGTTTGTAAGAATCTAAGGAAGAAGGGAAGAAGGTAGAATTAGACTGTACAGTGCGCTCCAAACAGTAATTTTTGTATTTACATTGAGATCAATGTTGCCAACCTGACTTGTTACAAAAAAAGTTCTCAAATAAATTGTAATCTTGAATGAAAAAATTGATGATTAATTTTATAATCGATTGTCAATGCATAATTAGACCAAAAATTCCATAATTATGAGTATTTTGGACCTTGATTTCTTTGGGCATGGTTGGAGCTTACGAGATACTTTTCAAGTTTCCGGACTTTGGTTCACCGTTAACAACCGCAAGAATTATTGTTAACGACTAAGGATTAAGGAGTACAAAGTAGAATAACAACCAAGATAAATAATAAAGAGCGAAGAAAGAAGATCCATTGATTCATTTACAAAGTAAAGAGCTAAAGACTTCCGCAATTCAAGGATGGAAAAGTAAAGGATTGCATAAATGATACACGAGTCGATAGATATACGTAGGGTAGGAGATAACCAGACATAACATTATAAGAGAGGCTTCAGTCAAATTGACTTGAGGACTTGACGAGTCTGAAAGTAGAAAATAAATGGAGAAACAATTAAGTAAGTAGTTATGCAAATCGACTGAGAAATGAGTAAGATGGACCGACGGACGGAAGATGTAAATTAAATTTAAAAGTAGTGTCAGTTGCAAATTGATTGAACCAGTTTATTTCATTTGAAATCGAATGAGTAAACACATAACACCTTCAAGTTGACTGCTGAACTCTATCGTTTCCAATTAAAAACAAAAATAATAATTCGATGTTTAATTTTCAGTTTCGCATCAATTCAATTTTCACCAATTCATTACAGCTCCCAATTCAAAAACTACTGTCTCGGTATTATAAGGTAATTACCTAGTATCGAATTCGAGTAGTCAACGATCGATGATGGTGGTCGGGAATTCGGTATCGGGAATTTTTCATCTCGTGTCTCAAATTATTAGGTGATAAGAAAATTATTAGTAATTACTAAATTTCTAATGGTTGAGATATGTGGGCAATCCCTCGTGAACTGTATTGAACCAGTGCTAACTAAGTAGTAACTAGTAATTACTACAACTGTTGATAATTAAAGAGTTTACGAAATTCGTTGAACATTTTCGTTTGACATAAAATTTTCAGTAATGTGTTGTGTTTTATAATTTTATACATTTCAGTATCTAAGTATCATTGTTTCTTATTCATTTATGTATCTAATTGCGGACAACTTTTTTCAACTCTTTGAAAGTTGTCTAACAACTGGTAAAAGTAAAATCAGTTGAAAGTACTAAAAATGGTTACGGTATTGTTAATTTTTTCAAGTTGAAAAATTTTTTTCTTTACTTATGTGATTTTTTTACAATTATTAATTTTATTTGTGTAGTTTGACGTGAATCGTTATTGTGTTCCGTCTGTTCTTCGCGTTTTTCTTCTCTGTTTTTGTATGCGCGTATGTGTGTGGTAATGGCGATAAGGATGATAACATTACAATTTTATGATTTTGACATGTGTGTGCCCATGTTTTTTTTCAATTTTCATAGCCTATAGTGCGGTTGTGTTTTTAAATCACTTTGACAAATTTTACAATGAACCAATATCCACCGAATGGCTCATTGGGTAATTACCATCAATATAACAACTCGCTTCCTATGTATACTACACCGAATGTTTTTACATCAGCTCCTCAATACGAAAATAATTCTAATGCTTATAATGTTTACCAATGTTATGGTCAACCTGCTCCGTCTCCTTCTCCGTATTTACCAGGTCATCACTCCAATTTTGAGCTAAACGCAAATACGAACATTCCTATGCCAGTTCCAACAAACCAGTATTCATATATGCCGACAAACTCTTCTTATTATAGTCCAACGGTTAATACTCAAAATTATAACAATACTTACACTTCTCCGCAAGGAAATGTTGAAAGCAGATCTAATCAAAGTAATGTAGTGGAGAGCTATAACCGACTACCTTCTCCTGAAAGTTTTATCCGAGAATGTCAAAGTGGTAAGAAAAGTAACGAGAGGTTATCTAAAGAAGAGCTTATAAAAAAGAATTTGAAACGTAAATCGCATTCGCCTGAAAACTCAAAATCTCCACCAAGGAGGAAGGGCAAAGAGTCTTATGAGTATGATAGCTCATCTAGCAGGAGAGATAAATTTCATCAGAAGTCTTCGAGAAACTTTTTCAATAAGAAACAAAAAAGTGAAGAATTTCTGAAGAAATGGAGGTAACAAACTTGTTGATATCAAATACGTTCGATTAAAACGAATTGTTTTTTCAGATGGAACAACTGTAACGATGAGAAAGAATGGGAAGAAAAAATGGAAAAGCTTTCTACGATGGATCCTCAAGAAATTTTGAAATTAGAGGAACAAAAATGGACTCGCACTACTCCAGCTGAATTATATTACTTTTCGTCTTCCAGGTGCTTGATGATTTAATAAACCTTTAGAGTTGGTTTAGGTTCTACATCAAGTGAAAGAAATCCTTTTTATGAAACTAATGATGATTAACAAGAAAATTTTTTGCAGGAATCCCAAAGTCTTATACGCCACCGAAAAATGTGAATCTTTATCGAAAGAATTCAAAAAGGCTCTTGTTGACAGAAGCAATGAAATCAAAGCGATCAAACCTGCTTACCAATTACCACCTAGAAAATTAAAGCTTAGTTTACTTAATTTAGAATGTAGGTCAATGTTGAAATTGGTTAAATTAATAACTTCGTAACTTCATAATAACAATTCACTTTTGACATCAGCTGCGGAATCGGAATCCGAAAAAAGCCATTCGGATGAAGAAGGCCACGAAAATGAAGCGATGGAAGAATTGAAAAGGAAACAACAACATCCTGATCGGTTACACCCCGAATTATGGTTTAATGAGAAGGGAGAGGTAATTTAAATATCTACTAAAACTATACTGTATATGTATGATGAATACCGTGCTTTTTTTTAGCTGAATGATGGTCCTTTATGCAGATGTAGTAGAAAAGCGAGGAAGTTTGGCATAAGACATAACATTTACAATGGAGAAAACGCTTTGCCTAGATGCGATTTAAATTCCAATAACGCCGATAAATTGTATCACTACAGAATTACTATTTCACCACCAACTAATTTCTTAGTTAGTGAATGAATACTTCATTTTTTTGTTTAATGTTTTTTTGAATAAGAGAATGGGGTAAAATTCTATCGTATCTTTTACTGCAACTATCATTACAGATAAATACACCAACTATTATCAAGTACGATGATCATGAATTCATTTTTGAAGGATTTTCTTTACTATCCCATTTTCCTCTGGAAAGTTTACCAGCATGTAAAGTGATAAGATTTAATCTAAGTTACACCATTTTATACGTCGAAGAAAAAATACCTGATAACTTTACCATCTTTGAGTTGGATTTATTTTGTAAATATGTTTTCCATTCAATTTATCGTGCTATCGATGATGTCCTAAACTCAAGTATGCATTTGCTTTCGTTTTTTTTAGATAAATATTTCTTTAAAGAAATACTAGAATTGGTTGATTTTGATTTGCATCCTCCTGACGTACTAGAAGAGGATAAAAATTGCCCAATATTTCACTTTATGCCTCGTTTCGTACGAGATTTACCAGGTAATCGTAACCCATGCTTATTGAATTGTTTTTTTTTTTCAAGTACTGACCGTACTTTTATTTACATGCTTACGAAGATAATGGGCGTGAAATACTTTCAATGTGTCATGTGTTGCGGTACTTAATCGATAGTAGTGAACCATTAATTAATGAAAAAGACTTGATAAATATTCAAAAGGCTCATGATGAAGACTGGCAAGAGACTGTTAAAGATTTGAAAGGTGAAATATTTTATAAATCTAAAATTTTAAATGGAATTGAGAAAGTTAACATGATATTTAGGTTCCATTGTAACTAAACCATCTATGAAACCTTGTTCTATACGGATTGATCAGTTAGATCGAGATATTACTAGTCATCCAGATAATTTATACCCAGATATAATCCACTTTGGTATCCGTCCTCCTCAGCTTAGTTATGCCGGGAGTAAAAAGTATGTTATTTGTCAACAAATCCTTTCTATTGTATGTGGTGAAACAGAACTACATAAATGATTACGTTTACATTTCATCTTTTTCAGATATCAACGTTTATGGCGTACTTATGTGAAATTTAGGCATTTACTAGCTAACATGCCTAAACCTTCAATGGAGGATAAATTGAAATTACATAATAAAGAAATGGAATTACAGAAAATGCGTTGTGAAAGCAAATTCAAACGAGGAGTTACAGTGGTACTTTCGAGCGAAGGATTTTACAAAACTGGAATAATGTGTGATATAGTACAGCATGCTATGTTGATACCAGTTCTAGTCTGCCATTTAAGATTTCATCGATCCTTGGATTGTTTGGAGAAAAAAATTGGATACAAATTCAAGAATCGTTATTTATTGCAATTGGCATTAACGCATCCTTCCTATCGGTCAGTCACCCTTTGTTCTATTTTATTCTTTCAATAGAATTAACATATCATTATCATTGTAGGGAGAATTTTGGAACAAATCCTGACCACGTTCGAAATGTGTTAACCAACTGCGGTATAAGACAACCTGAATACGGTGATAGGAGAATACATTACTTGAATACTAGGAAAAGGGGTAGGAAAAAGTTATAAGGCTTTTCACTTTAATTTTTATTTTTACTATATTTTTATGTTGATTTTTTCAGGCATCAATACTCTTATTAACATAATGTCTAGATTCGGCAATAGTTCTGAGAAACAATCCAGCATTATGCACAACGAAAGACTAGAGTTTTTAGGTGATGCTGTTATAGAGTTTGTTACATCGATACATTTATTTCATCTATTTCCTGAAATTGAAGAAGGTGGATTAGCTACGTATCGAGCTGCAATCGTGCAAAATCAACATTTGACTATAATGGCTCAAGTAAGTAGTTCTTTTCGACATTCGAGTCGAGAAAATTACGAAAATTATGAAAATTTTGTTCCAGGAATTGGAGTTACACCAATATATGTTATTTGCTCATGGCTCCGATTTATGTCATGATCTAGAATTAAGACATGCGATGGCGAATTGCTTTGAGGCGTTGCTAGGAGCATTATACTTGGACGGTGGTATCGAAGTACGCTTTTTAATTTTGTTATAACGAATTCTCTTTGATCGACGCTGTATCAAAATGGTATATTAATGTTATACATATGTTAAAAGTATAGTAATATTTCTGTTTAGGTAGCTGATAAAGTTTTTTCCGAAACATATTTCGCGAAGCAGCCGCATTTGTTTGGTTTATGGCTGAATTATCCCCTTCATCCTATTCAAGAACAGGAACCGTATGGTGATCGTAAATGGATTTCTACTTTTCCCGTTTTGCAAGTAAGAACCAAATGAATGCCAAAGGTTTGCTAGTTCATGTTTTATTATAAATCTCTCTAAATAATTTTCGTTGTAGAAATTGACTGAATTTGAAGACGCGATTGGTGTTGAATTCAAACATATTAGATTGCTAGCGAGGGCATTCACGGACCGTAGCATCGGTTTTACCAATTTGACTTTGTAATAATTTTGCGATCATTTTGAAAAGTATTTTTTGAAATAGAGTAGTAATAATTTGTTGATTACAGAGGCTCTAACCAGAGACTTGAATTCTTAGGAGATACTATATTACAATTGATTTGTTCCTTGTATTTGTATAAGCATTTCCCCGATCATCATGAAGGACATCTTTCAGTTAGTTATTAATTTAAATGTTATAGTGGTGAAAAAATATTTCTTTTAAAGTACAACGTGTTGTTATAGTTGTTGCGAAGTTCATTAGTCAATAATAAAACCCAAGCTGTGGTATGCGATGATTTAGGAATGTCTGCTTATGCGGTATATGCCAACCCTAAAGATTTATTGAAAATTAAAGATCGTGCAGATTTACTGGAAGCGTTTCTGGGAGCATTGTATATTGATAAGGTTAGAATAGGAAAGTTGAAACTGATTTTCACTTTTTGATATTTCTACATATTACATACTTTTAGGGTATGAAGTATTGCGAAGAATTTTGTAACGTTTGCTTTTTCCCTCGATTACAATATTTCATCATGCGGCAAGATTGGAACGATCCGAAATCTAAATTGCAGCAATGCTGTTTAACTTTAAGAAGCATGGAAGGAAGAGAACCAGATATTCCTGTGTATAAGTGAGTGTAAAAAAATAACCAACAACTCAATGGAGTAATTTTTCTCTTGAAATATTTCATATTCAACTCTATATATGTATATATCTTCTTAGGGTTATTGAGTGTAAAGGTCCAACAAACGGTAGAACATATACTGTTGCTGTGTATTTCAAAGGACAACGTTTAGCCGCTGCTCATGGGCATAATATTCAACAAGCTGAAATGAATGCTGCTAGTAAAGCGTTGGAAAATTCCAAAGGTAAAATTTTCATTTTTATCTTGTGTTTGGATTCTTCAATAAACATCCCATGCGATTTCTATTCAATGGTTTATTATGCATGCTTAGGTGTAATCAAGACCTGCTTTCCTTCTTTCCTCAAATTAAAAAAGACATTTATGTGTATTTTGATCTAAAATATAAGTGCCTTTTTTCAGAAAGATATTATGTTTTAGTAGAAATTCTTTGAGGGTGGACGGTTTTATACGTATTGATCAAATTGACATCTGGTTGATTTTTTCTCAACTTCTTTATGTTTATCATTATGATTTTATTGAAAATAATATAGTTTTAATTTTCTGCTCCAAAGAAAATGCCTAATTCAATGAACTAATACGTTCTTTATAAAGTGTGCTTTGCTTCGCGCTTTTATGGAAACTTCACACTTCAGTTGTAATTCCATTCAGTCCTATATAAACTTTTTTTTGCCGGTATGCATTACGATATGTGTTTTGCTTTATCATGCTTGTCTGAGAGTACGAAAAAAGTTACACTAGATATATTTAGTGTAACCTCGGAACAAAACGAAGTTCAAAGTTGTCTGTGTTACATGATTTGGATGTTGGAAATGACGAAAGAGTGCATCAAGCCAGAATATATTGTAAAACAGTCATCATTCTAATTGGTGTTCTGTTACATATGTTCTAAATTGATGTACGGGTTAATTTGTGAATATATTTGAATATCACCTGCGATCATTTTATTGAACGTATCATCCGATTATGGTTGCGGTGTTAACGATATATAATAACACCACATCTATAGTTGGGTAATATATTCAGACATTTCGTCGAGATACGCTGACTTTCTGCGGGATTAGATTTATTATATTTGATATTATTTAATTATACTGTACGATGTAATTTTTTATTTCAATTTTAAATTATGTGTTACTTTAATTGATAAATAATGTTATATAGAGAGGGGTATGGAAATACCGAGTAAGAAAACATGGTGAAAATGAAAATATTAAAATAATGAATTTTTTGTGCGTTTATTTTGAAAATATTGGAAAGAACTTTGATGTCTTCATTATTCACTATAGTTGTTCTTTTCTATTGACGTATAACTTACAACTGTACCATTTATTATTATTTTTTTTAGTATGGAAAAGTACATTATTAATAGGGTTTACGTCAGAGTTTTGAGCCATAAAATTATTACTTTATTTAAATATTATTGTTTTTACTGGTGTTTTAAAGCCATTATATATTTATTGACATATTCTAAATTCATACTTTGTTATTGTTTTTAGATTTATTCCCACATTTAGAGTTTCAAAAGCGAGCTATTTACAAAAGCATCAAAGCAAATAAAAGAGATGTCAAATCACCTCCACACGAAGTTTCGAGATCAAAAAGGTATTACAAATGAAACTGAAACATAGAAGCGTTGAACCGTTACACTTTGTTTGCATTTATTCACTTTATTGATTTACTTCTTTGAATATATATTTCCTCGTTATTTTCGACTTGACGAATGTATCGGTTAATTTATCGATGATAGTTTCCTAATGAGAATTTTGCGTATTATGTTGTTTCCAAAAAATATATGAAGATTTCAACATTTCTTGCTGCTTACGCGTGCACATTCCGTATCATTTTTGTGGTCAGATATTTGTGCACAATTATTCGTTCATTTCACGTACAACGGCGAATTTAAATCATGTACTTGAGAATTATGAAATAGAAGTCAAAACAAGAAACGAATATCTCTTAAAGTAATATGGACATATAATTTGTTGTAGCTGCATATTTCAGAAAATAAACTTAAAAAATTCATAATAAATATTTTTACAAATTAGACATATAAAACATTCTAGGAATCTCTTAAAAATATATGTTTCTCATAAAAATCAATGAGTAATCCCGCATAATTCAATTTTATGAAATTGCTGCTCACGATAGATGTTTCATCTCGATTTCTCGAAGAGATCATAAATAATGTTCTATTTCCACAGTTAGCAATAGCTAAGATTTCATCGACTTCAATAGTTTCACTCGATTCATCACATTCAGTCAAGGTGTCTTGAAAATGGCTAATTTCGTCGTCAATGTTGGGAACAGAAAGACTTTTTTCGTAATAATCCACCAACATAAGTGGATTAATCGAACGTATAGCTAAAGAATAAAAATATTGACGATTTCCAACTCCTCGCCATTCTACAAGTAATTTTATTCTTTCATGAAAAATTTTCAAGCCGGTTATTTTAGGTTGTAACCCCACAATCGATTTGAACTCTCTGGCTTCCATTTCCAAGATTAAAGGGTAACACTTGACACAGTGGTCTTCTATTTCCCATGTGTCAAATTCTTCGCTATAATTTGTCCATCTTACGCGATACTCTTCGACGTCATTAATCAGCCGTTTAGTTACTATTCCATCAACTTGGTATTCATCCATTTTCGAAGGTAGAGGCGAATTACTGAATTCTAGTGGAAGAGTTTACTCTGAAACTTTGCTATGAATTCACTCCTCACGTATTCGGTAAGTCAAGAGAGGAATAATGTGAGAAATTCTTCATCTCGAATCCAGCTCAAATAGTTACGCATCATAATACTTGTTTACTTCAGAAATCGTAATCCGTTATTCGAAATTCTACATCAAAGAAAAGTACATGAATACATAATACTTTGAATAAAAATCTATTTACACATAAAATAACCTAACAGTTGGCGTAATAAAATCACAACGCTAGAGAAAGTCGTGAAATTACCTAAAAATTGAAATAAATGCTCACACCGTTTGCAGTTCCTTACTCAAAAAATTACCAAAATGCCGCCTCTTATTTTTCATGAAGTGATAAGGCGATAAACACGTCAATGTGAGTTTGACGCCATGCGTGACATGCATGTGTGACATGACAGCAAAAACCCCACAGCGTTATAGACCGCTACCTACAGTGAAAATTAGAAAACGTATCATCAGAATTGCAAATAATCAATAACTAGGCCTTGAAGCTTCTCGTCCATTTTGCATTCTATTTCTATTTTTTCTTTCTCCTTTTTTTACCTAAATGGAGTCGCCAGCTCGCAGTTAGTAACTTTACATTAGATTTATGTGAATAATTCGACTGTTTGTCGTTATTAAATTCTCAATTTGTTCCTTAAAGTAAGTTAACTATCAATTTATAAAGTAACATTGTTCTTTATAAAGTAATTGTCGACCTTACGACCTATTTTTTATTATTTTCAGATTTTGTAAACAAACTACCGTTTATGTGATGACTCTTGGTAAAAAACTATAATTTCTTTGATTTCTGTTCTTACTAACGTAATTGATCTTTTCATTAATTTGCGTTGTGTAAAGTGCATTCATGTGATATAACTTTTACGTTGTCTTTGAGAAGCATATATGAAAGTAGCGCGGATTGTTTCGTTCAAGTTTCCCTAGCTATACCTAACGTGTGTATATCTAAATCTTCGTTACTCATACGTCGTTATTAGTTTCACTATTTTATTGAATTATTGTATTAGATATCAACTTGAATCAGCCCCACTATGGATGAATATGATGAAGGTAGTATATTGTTGATCGTATCCATGATAGCGATTCGTATTATTTTAATTTATTGAATTTGCAGGAAAATATGACGAAAAAGAAGAAGCAGGAACTAGCGTTCATCATCAGAAGAATAACGTTTTACCTCTTTGGGGTAACGAGCGATCTATGAATTTGAATCCTTTGATCTTGACTAACATCCAATCTTCTCATTATTTCAAAGGTAAGATCATTTGTTGAAAAATAATGATTTTCTCTCGCTAATCACGGTCAATTTTGCAGTTAACCTGTATGAACTCAAAACATATCATGAAGTAATAGATGAAATATATTATAAAGTTAACCATTTAGAACCATGGGAAAAGGGAAGTCGTAAAACTGCTGGACAAACTGGAATGTGTGGTGGAGTAAGTATAATTCTTTTAAATTGAATTTCTGTTTCTGGAGTTTAATGTTTGTGTTTATGATTAGGTCAGGGGAGTTGGTGCTGGCGGAATTGTATCGACAGCGTTTTGCTTGCTCTACAAGCTCTTTACCTTGAAGCTTACCCGTAAGCAGGTAATTGGGCTAATCACCCACCCAGATTCTCCTTATATACGCGTTCTTGGTTTTATGTATATCAGGTAAGTTGTACTTGTGAACAAATCCTAAACAGTGCGTTAAACAATGCTTACGTAAATTCTTCAGAATTATGAACACTTTATCACAAAGTAAATTCTATTTTATGTATCGTTGTTAATTCATATGTTACAAAAAGAGAATTTTGAAATATCTGATTTTTATAAATGTTTTCTTTAAGAATTGTACTGTGAGTTAAATGCGACCACCGTCGACATTTGAGAGTTCTTACGATAAATTTTAACCGCTAAGCTGTGAATAATAACTCATCTGTGGACTTTTTGAGGGCAGCCATTTTAAACTGTTCTAGTCGTGAGTTGATTAATACAACCTTATCAGTGTTGTAGTATTTTTAAGTTAATTAATGGCCCATCATTATTTTATACTTGAACTCAGAAATTTTTCGTTTTGATTAAACGAGTTCTTATTCCACTTTTGCAGATACACCCAACCACCAGCGGATTTATGGGATTGGTATGAACCGTATTTGGACGATAACGAGGTATAAACGAATTTGTTTTCGCTTGATGAATAGAGTGTAATATGCGATTTTATTTCAGGAACTTGATGTTAAAGCTGGAGGTGGACAAATTATGACTATTGGAAATATATTGAAAAATTTTTTGTGTAAATTAGAATGGTTTTCTACTCTCTTTCCTAGAATTCCTGTTCCTATACAAGTAAATTTTTCTCATTTTTATTTAAAAAAAAATTGACTTGTAATACTTAATGTATATTATTTATAGCAAAAACTTGAGAAAAAAATGAACGAACGATACCCACCACCTGCTCCATCTTCACGAAACGTTCCTACGGCTAGTCGTGGTACATCTAGATCTAGGCATTCGCCAGAAGAGCGAAATAAATACTCCAAATCAAGAGAGTAAGTCCTGTAGATCTTTTGAAACTACCATTTTGAAATTTATCCAACTAATAATGTTTCGCTGTAGTTATAACGCTCAACCCAATATTAGAAGTGAACCAGATAGAAGCAGCTCCGGTCGGTATTCAAGAAATCGAAGCTCAAGTATTGATCGAGCGGATAAATATCAAGAAAAAAAACTGGATTCCTACAGAGACAGAAGCCCACATATTCGAAATGGTGATCGAAGTTTGAGCAAAGATCGGTATAAAGAGAAAGTGGATAGAGACCGTGATAGATATAGAGAAAAAAGACGTAGTCCTGAGCGCCATAGGCATCGTAGTCCAAAATCGTATTCTGATTATAGAGAAGACAAATATCGCAGTACCTTTAAATACGACTATGAAAAGAGAAGCGAAGATAACTACGAAGAAGAAAAGAAACACAAAAAAGAATTTTATGAAAAATCCTATAGAAAGTCCTATTCACCGGATAAACACAGGTTAGTAAACTGGTAGTTCTATGTTACATTGGGGGAAGATTATATTCAAAATCTCGCGTATTATGGAATTTGCTCGAAATAACGCAAAAATCGTGTTGATGATTTCGAAGAATAAGATATCAAATTGCTGTAAAACGTAAACGACATTCCATAATGGAAAATACGTTCATTTGTTAGAATTAATAGTTTGATTTTAAATTTGAAATATATGTTATTACAGGTACTTGTTTTCTCCAATAAGAAGATGAATTTTAGCATTCACGCTTACCTGTTTATCATTACAGGTTCACGGAGTAATAATGGGTATTGTATACCACTTCGTTGTATTGTAGATCGTATAAATTATCCCCATATTTCTACTTTTACAAGTGGTGCAAAGAATCATTTTGGTCAAACGTCCTATTTCATTTGAAATCTTGACAGCCGTATAGGTACATAGCAATAATACAACTTTCCACTTTTACATTAATTTAAAACATTCTGACAAGGCATTTTTGATGATTTCGAATACTTCTCTCATTTGTGCACACATAACGCATTACAACGTGTTCAAATTTTCAATCGAATATTTGTAGTTTGTGGATAATAAATGTGGTATACTACCCTGTGTAAATATAATACTTTCAGCTTGGATAATATTGCGAGATCGAATATTAATTTGATATGTTTCAATTGTTTGCAGATCTCATAAGACGAAAAAAGAAAAAAAGTCGCATTCCAGAGACGATGATTACGAACATCGTAAAAGGTATGTACATATGTATCTGTAATTATGCATGCAATATTTAGTAGGTGTTGGTGTGCTATAGACATTATGTACATGATGTTGAAAAATCCTTTTTTTGTTGAGTTCTTTCAATTTTAATGAAAATTACCTTGTTCTTACAGTGATAGAAGAAAGTACAGTGAAGAAAGAGATTACGAAGACGATGCTACAATAAAAAAGTGAGTCGATGACCTCTCTCGTGATTAACGTGTATGCTCGGTTATCTACTGAATTTGTAGTTACCTCTTGTAACTTCTTTCGCAACTTGAGCTTGATTTTTATGCGGACTGAATTTTTTTACAGGTCAAGGTATGAATAATATTACCCGCCGAAACTAGCTGTGAAGAAATCATTGCGTGTTTTTCACGATTGTAAAAAGTAATTGTAATAAAGTATTTTTGTTTTTCTTTTAGTTTTTTTCAATTCGATTACTAAGAAGTTCAGGTTAGAATTGTGATGATGATGTGGATATACACGCTTTGAAAAAAAAAATCCTTAATAGAATGAAATATTTTAAGTCGAGTTAGTGAAAAAGTTTTCTTGAAAAATAACAACATAGAAAAGTGAGGTATAAAAAATTGTGTCTTGCGTCTTCTATCAAAACATTTTTGTCACTTTTCCTTCAACGGCTTACAAAGCGGAAATTTGTATTCTTGTAATAAACAGTTGAAATGACGTCATTGGCGTACCATAATGTTGAATACAATTTTAAATTTTCCATCAAATAATATTCTCAACCGTTGTCAAGTTTGGTTGAATGCGTCATCGATATTGATTTATTAAAGAAATGCGACGATAGCAAAGAGACCATCGATTAATCAAAATATTGTAATTTTATCACCGATATTAAAAATTTAGCGCAGTTTGAACAATATTAACCTCTTCATTTGAATTAACTGGTTGTAAACTACCCCAGGGAAATCGCGATGAATTCATATCACTGATTTGTCGTACGTGAAATTCATGCTAAGAGGTGGAAATGTGATAAAATCTGACTAACGTATGAATTGTTTATTTTTCTTTTTTATGTTTAACAATAAATCAAAATAAATTAATCCTAACTATAAAAATTAAATGCAATGATTTTCAACAGTTAACTATTATGTATAAAAACATAATAAAAATGAACAAACAAAAAAAAAGAAAAAAATATACGGCGGAATGAAATACAAAATACACATACTTGGGTAGTTTCGTTCATCAAATAGGAGACATAAAATAGTAGAATTGTTTGTAAACAAAACTTTGAAATTTTCTAATTGAATTTTGATTTCGTAGTTTTTTCTTCACGTGTGACGTCTGAAGTCAGTTCTTGGAGGTAACTATGAAGAAAAAAAGTTATTCATTAGTAAAAGGGAATTACTAAATTTAAGGAAAAGTCCGTCCTTATGTTGTGAAAAAATAAAAACACAAAGGATATTTTCAGATATTTATTTCAAACATGAATTTTAACATAGGAACACATATGTAAAGGAAACTCCCAAATTAGAAGTAAATTACTTGTGCGAATTCTTTTTTCTACATAAAGACGGATCCTTTTATAGTTAGAAAATAAAAAGAAAAGAATTTTTTATCAGTGAAAAGCAGTAAAATCTCGTTAATAGCCGTCCAATTTGATATTTGGGAGTTTACTTTGTACAGCAGATATCTACAAAAATAACGAATTACATTGATACAATTGAAACATAAACATTAAAAGCGCAAATAAGTACAGTTTTTCTTTGTATTTACATAAATGACTCATGTAATATGGAATTAAAGGACATCACTAACGAGATTTCACTGATTACTTTGGGTTAACATGAACTACAAACGAAATAATGAAATATACTTGTGAGTAATAATGTATAACATGTGTACTGTACTCGAAGATCGAAAATATGAAATAAGTATCTGTTTAAAAGCAATGATTCTGTTCAGGGAGTTTACTTCAATTGATAATTATACAATTTCCGCGGAAGATTGAAATCATTTAATGATTAATTGGGTCTATTCAAAATAGGTACCAGAAATTATTGCTTATGTAATTATTGTTTCAAATTCTAATACTTATTTATTCATTTATAAGGGATTAACACTGAAAAAGTAAATAAAAAACTAACAAAAACAACAATAAATAACAAAGTTATCAAATAACATCGTTGAAGAAAGTCGCATTTGATGCGTTAAAAAAGATAGGTATTGGCCCCACAAACCAGTCTTCTACATTGGTTCTAATAAAAGTAAAAATATGATTGTGCAAACGTTTCCGTAATATTGTCAAACATTCGCCTTCGAACAAAATTTTTTTTTACGTCTTTATTGAATTTGAAGATTTTTAATCAAAATCTAGCTCTATCTATTGAATATTTCGTTTCACTAATCCTACAATATTCCTACGCCAGTTTTTCAAAAATGAGTAGGCAGTTATTATGAATAATGTTTAAAACAACATATTTTTATAAACGAAAGTTTACTTTATTGAATTTTGTGATTTTTATCAATTTTAGAGGTATGATTCTGAAAATTCAATATCGGATGCGCTAGCACGAGATGACCTGGTTTGTACGGAAGTACCTCCACCATATGCGGAGTCTGATGTACCTTCGCCAGTTATAAAGTCG
Source organism: Maconellicoccus hirsutus (assembly GCA_003261595.1). Taxonomy (NCBI): domain Eukaryota; kingdom Metazoa; phylum Arthropoda; class Insecta; order Hemiptera; family Pseudococcidae; genus Maconellicoccus; species Maconellicoccus hirsutus. The sequence continues at coordinate 164,027 of QBDW01005066.1, forward strand.
GCTACTATAAGATTATCTTTATTTACCGTTAAAGTATTCGGTGTTTGATTGTCGGGTTTCATCCCTCCAGAAGCTGCTTCTTTTTCCGCCAACTTCAGTCTGAGCATTATAATTTTATCTTCTTTCTAGAAGATACAACAAAGATAATAGTATTACAATTTCGTTGCAAATAAGTTGATAGCAGTGTTGCATAATTGAACGAACTTTCGAAGTTCTGCATTTTATCAATATATTTTCAGGTAGGTAGCCTATACTACATAGATATTTGTAGTTTGTACATAAATTTATTTGCTTACCATCTTAATTAATTTAAACAATTCGTCATTTTCCGCCAGTAACTTATGGTATTTATCTTCTTCTTCTTTGGACAAACCGTAGTCCGGATTGTACTTAGATTCAGCCTTATCCATAGGATGACGAATAACTTCAATTACCTGATATCCAAAAAAATAACCACGTTGAATTTTAAGGTGAAAATTAGGTAAGTATTAAGTACCCACTCTCATAAGAAAAAATTGAGTACATACTTTAGGAACAAAAATAAGAGCCATTGAAAGGAAACAACAAAATATAATTGATAATGCTGTGAAAGTAAAACTAGCATCCTGTTGAGATGCGATTATCATAGTAACAGGGGTGGTAATAACACAGAGCACAACCACGTTATAAATGGACATTCCGACATATCTCGAATCGTTTATTTGTTTCACTTTTATGCTTCGAGTCTCATAGGCTAAAAATAATCCGAAAGCTAAAACCACTCCTTTATAGCCTAACGCAATGCCTGTAAAACGACAATGATAAATTTAAGAATAGAGCGAATAGCTATGTTTTATCTAGCTACGTAAGTTATGGGTAGAGTGTCATAATTTATTAAATGTAAGTACGTATGTTTACATTGTGTATACTTGAAATATTATGAAAAACAAAAAAAAGTACTAATGAGTATAGGTACCAGCAATACCTACCCAGCCAAATAGAGTGGTTTCTACTTTCACAATGTTCCAGTTCAGGACGTATTTTTATATCGTCCTCAGTGGAAATTGGTAACTCCAGCGGAAATACTTGTATACTTCTCTGAAGTGGATCATATATTTGCCAAACACATAATAACAAAAGATCTATTATCAGAAGTCCGGCAACCATCGAATACAACTTCCATGGTTGAATTTTTTTCTGTAATGAGACATGAAAGAACATTACCATTGTATACTTCACATGCCTACATACTTTTTTATGTTCATTTTTATAGTGTATTTCACTTGGTAAGTACCTTAATATTGTTTTTCGTTTTTGTTGTAAGACGATGGACTCGCCAGACTTTGCTAAACATAGCACCATATCCGAGAGTAAAACCAATTGACAGAAGCCAAACTCTTCCTTGGCAAACTAACGGATACGTCTCTGGCGATACGATTTGTCCATCTAATCCGAGTAATATCACACTTGTTAAACATACGATAACACCCACGAGCATTATGGTATTACATACTGGATGCGAAAATTGAATCACTCTGTGAAAAGTATATTATTCATGTAAGTATGTTTTTTGTAAAATATAATTGCGTTGAAAAATTTTACCTTCTGTGACGATTGTAAATATTAAAAACAATAAGCCCTATTGCAACAAGTATACCAATTACTGATATGGCCCACATACACAGGAATAATGGTATATTTAATGTCCGTAATTCTGATTTGATAATTGTACGGTCATGAGGCACTTTATTACCTGAAATTTTTTTTCAATTATTCTCTCCATTTGTTTCTTTATAATTTATAGATGTTCTTACCTATCCACTTGGCATCGTTTAACCAAGTGAAATTGTTTTTTTCCGTATCATAATAAGCTAATCTCACGTACGATCCATTTTGCACCTGTTCAACTTGGGTAAGAGCTACTCTATCACCTTGTGAGCTAAATGCAACGATGCCCTAAAAGAGAAAATACGAGTATGATGAACTTCAAGTTGATTATACACGGCAAACTGCTTATGCAACTTATCTTTCATCATGCTACTTACAGATATACCCAAAAATTCAGTTGCATTCATCGCACTATAAATTTCTGAAGCGATTTTTTCATTGGTGTATGTAAAACTTTTCAAAGACTCTCCTCTCTTTGACAAAATATTCATAGTATTATTGAAAGCTGCGTAAGAACATTTATATAATGATCAATACAGTATTTATCCGGACAATATTTATGAATGTAATCAATACCTAAAGCCACAGCCCAAACAGCATCATACGCTAAAGGAGCTTCTTGGTAACCTGGTGGATAGCGGCTGCTATTTAAGCCATAACCAGATTGTATGAGAACATTGTCCAGTCTTTTTTGGAAGTCTTCAGTGGTCTACAACAAATGATTAAATATACTCGTAACATGAAAAAAACCTGGTAGTTGGTACGGCACGAAACATCGAAGAAAAAAATTTATTCACCATTCCTGAGATAGTTTTTTGAAGCCTATTTTGATTCCACATAACAGCCTCTGTTGTCAAGTGGCCCTCAGCGGCAATCATTAGTTCTTCAGTTTGACAATCTGTATCATTATCAATATTGCTCGTGAACCAATCGTCTTCGTACCATCCTAATCAGAATAAATATTACGGTTATTCGTATCAAACAATAGGTTTATTTGAGAGTGAATAATTCTTAAGAAGTTAGCTCACCTATAAAAAACCAAACGTAAGATTTACCATACAACTGCTGCTTATACATTTCACATAACACTTTACGAGCCGCTACTACGTAAAATAACCCAACTATAATTCGAGCATCTTGCCGTTTTAAATTTTTAACCGCATCAGCTGGATCACTTAAAAAACTTTGTCTTGTAATAATTTCGATGTTCCTTTCTTTGCAGCGTATTTCCAGGTCTTCCACCGTCTAAGCCACATTATAAAAATATTTTAAGTACTTATAAGTTTTACTAAACTGTTTATTTATTCAAGAGGTAACACTTTCTACCAGTGATAGAAATCGTTTTAATATTGAAACGCCGTCAGTTGTCTTTCATAAAATTGCTCGAAGTTTTTCACTGTTTTTTGTTTTGATCTTCTACAACTCATGAAAAATTCAATTACGTATTTCATGTTCACTGATAGAGGAAAATATTTTTCTAAACCTTGATGTAATACGGCATTTCGGTTTTCTTATGTATTTTTTTGAAACGTTGAATCAAGTACAAACATTTAAAAAATTGAACCAATTTCACAAAAAGTAAAACTAAAAGTTTTTACCCCTAAAAATATAGTGTTGCAGTACTTGTAAAATAGGTACGCGGTATAGTACTAGTAGTCGGATATCTTTCCTCATAATGCGGCTTTCTTTCCTTTCTTTTTCTCTTTTAAGGAGACAAGAAGTTAAATACGCATTCATAATACGAATAGTTTCGGTATCGTGCAAATAAAAATATCGCAGATAATAAAACCTACCGAGATAAAAACTTCTTCAGCTTGCTGTAGTATAGCAATTCGAGACCATCCATATTTCAGCAACAACTCAACGCGAGTGGGGTTATGAACAGTTGCAGAAGGATGAGTGCGAAATAACGTTTTAAATCTTTGACGGTCGGATAAAGCGGGTGAACTTGCTCCATAACATAACTAAAGAATAAAACAAATAAATCCGTATTAAAGCGTTAGAAAAATTCTGTCGCAACGAAAGATTAATTTTTCCTCAATCAGCAAACTTTTTGAATTAAATGAAAAATATTCGGTGAATGGTATTAAACTGTCATCATACAATAATCTTACCACCACCAAATTCCACATTTTCGCTGCTTCAGCTACCGTTGTGCAGACCGTACTACAACCAGCTAGTAACATTAATTTTGTAGGATCTTGGTAAAGCAAATCATACATGACCAATGCCCCGAGTCCTGGTTCACACTGTTGAAAATGTTAAAATTATAAGTTGTTTCCGCAGAATTTATGTAAATAATATATTAAATCTCGAAAATTGTTTTATAAAAAGAAATTTGTTCGATTTTACGAGTTTATGTGTGATGCCAAGAATTCGTCATTATTACTCGAGGGAAATAAGTTTTCAATATGAACAGAAAGAAATTAAATAGGTATATCCCAAAGAGCATTAATGTAAGTTTATCGATAAATAAATCAAATTTCAAAAAATAAGAAATAAATAAATTTTAATTTGTCTTGGTAACTAATTCAATAGTTAACTTGATTTGAATGAAACTCCGTCTATTTTTTCTGTTTTGTCAAATGAGTAGATTTGGTAATTAAATTACATTATCGCGAAAATTGAGACACTACACTTATATTTTATTGTTGTTTTACCTGACTGTCGTTGTAATGCATTCTAAGCTGATAACCTGGCAAAATATTTTTATCTTTATTAACATCTTCCAAGGCCAATCTTGCAGCCGGTTGACATGCCTGAGAAGAAGAGAAAACGTTAAGGATGTTGAGAAATGATAAAATAATTTCTTAATAAGTAAGTAGGTAGTAGTTACCAAAAACTACTTTAGAATTTATACCTTTTAAGCGCTTTTATTATGTACACATAGGTAGTACTTGTATTAGGTTAGGTAGGTACATGAAATGTATTGAATCTACATAACGGAAGTAGACTATGGTCTTTTAGAAAACCAATGAGCTTCCTCTATTAACGCTTCCTGCCGATTCATTTTTCATTTAATTTTAAACTTCGATATGTTTCTTTTGCAATTGTGGCTCCGGTATTTACGTAAAATCTAGTATCTATCGATTAATTTAGTCAAGTCTTAACATGACATAGTCCACCAACTATTTATTGAACTTGTTCCCGTTTGCTGATGCTTTGTTTTTGCTGTTTTGCGTTACCTTTGAGTTCCCTTATCGTTTTGTTTTCTAAATTTCATCCATATTGCTACGTGTTATTCGTTGTTTATGTGCGAATTCAAAATTAATTTTAAATAAATAAATAAGTGTCAAAAACCTTCCGAGTATATCAAGCACTAGTTGAATTCAACTGTTGAAGTTGTACCGCATATTCAACATTCAGTGTTTTAAAATGAAACCCAAATTTAATTTGAATAAAAAAGATACCGCCAACAAAAGTGCTTAAACGTTTGAAAAGCACTTGGAAAGAATTTTTAATGAGGTCCTCAAAATGGAAATAAACCTCCAGAGAAAATCAATATACCTGTATTGGTACGTACGTTCATTCAGTTTAATTTAAAACATGATTGATGGTCGATTTTATAAATATTAAAAATGCAAATTTCATGGTCGCTTTTCATAATTGTTAAAGAAAATAGGTATGAAGTGAAAGATTGTACGCAAAAATTTTACAAATATATACCAAGTATTCAATAAGAATATCTTTATTGTTCCTAGGGTAGATGCCTAGATAGTAGGTCTAGGTACAAGTAGGCGACTGGACCGTACAGACGGTAAATAAGAGTTTTCAGAGGATTGCGAAATAAGGTAAAACTCAACTGCGTACCGAAGTAATAAGTATTATGGATAAGTAATCAGGATTGTTCAAAATTTTACAACTATATAAATTTATTTATTTCGTAGTATCGAAAGAAATATACCTGCGTTACGTAACCTACCATTTCGAGAAAATTATCAAAATTTCAGATAGGCAAACTACAGGTAAGCTGTTTAAAATCTTACTGAAATCCAGAAATGGGAAATACCCTGAGGCATAGTTGTTTTGTCAGAGATACCCTTTTGTAATAGGTAAGTAAGTATTGAGTAGTAAGAACGTATATGTATTCAAAACAGAAATATTTATAGCGACGGTTTATTTACCATAGTTTAAATTATAGATGTTTCAAAAACGAAACCGGCATACCAACAAATCAATTTATTATTTTCCAAATAAAATAACAATGCATTTGAAAAGGAATATACTCAAGAAGAATACGTAATTTTTTGTAGCAGAAAATATTCGAAAAGGAGGAAATGTGACTTACAAAATGACTGTATTTTCTTCCATCATATTATTTTCGTATTTTATTTCCATTTTGTAGTAGATTTATGAAAAGGGGGAAAATAACAAAGTAGGGGAATTTATCACACTCACAATTGAATGTTTATTGGATTCTATCACTATTTATTTCTTTAATAGCGGTAATCTCTTAAAAAATATTTTTAAAAATGGAATAAAAAATAATGTAATCAGTTACGGTTTTTTTTTTTTTGAAAAAAATACGCGTATTAGCTTTTCCGAGATTTGACGATTAGGTGAAAGTAGACCGCTTGAATATTGGATTATGGTACTTATCTTTTTTGTTTTTTCGCAAAGCTGTACCGCGTGATGTTTGAAAGGTGTACCAAACTAGTTCTAGCTCGTAGGTAGTTAGCTACTAGCTAATTACCTGCTTTTGCATTGGTATAGCCTATCACGCGCACATTTAGAATATTATAAAACCGTAGAACGTTAAAGGATTTTGAATGAACGTGAGGGTACGTTGGTAAATTGAACCTTTTCGCGTAATTTCAGTTTACTGTTTGTTATTTCATATTGAAATATTTATCATTGAAACAAGAATGTATTTTATAGTAGGGTAAAATGAGATACCGTCGTAATTGATGAATAAAACTACGTTTGCAGGTATTTATTTTCAAGGAATATAAAGAAACAATTCAGTGAAGTAAGTATGTATTCAATACTTATATGAAAATATTTTCAGAAGGCATAACTTATGAGTGAAATATTTTATCCTTATTCATAAAACCGTAACAATTTGTGACGAGTGCTTAGCCATCTGATTTTTTTCAAGTATAACGATTCTTTAGCAAAATAGATGAATATTTCTTCCTTTTTTTTTAAATTTTGCGCCTCGTCCGTGAGAAACCGTTATTTGAAATAGGCGTGCATTGCATTCACTCGGTTAAAGCTCTTGGCAACGAGTTCTCAAATTGAAAAATAATAAGCTTTCAGGAATGTCACCAAATGAGAAAAAGTATCATGCTATCAGAAATACTACAAAAGTGTGAAAAATTTGGCCCAACATTTCAATTACATTCCAAGGTTCTGTGTTATTCTTTGCGAAGAACGAATGAAGTGTCGTAATCGGATATTTTTCCTCTGCAGTTTTTTTTTTCATTTTATTTTCACTTCTTTTACGCTCCTTTAAGAAAAAAGTAAAGAGCAGCACCTACTGTTTATCAGAATTACTTTTATCGCCAAAGGCCACGAAGAAATGAAAGTTTTGATGAAATTACAAAACAGAAACGATTTTCAAGTTTTTTCAAGTTGAAAGATCATGTTGGATGTAAAGAATCGATAATTCAATTTGGAGAATTCTTCATAATTAAATGGAACATACACGCATTTCATCAGTTAATTATCATCAAAGTTCCTACAGTATCTTTGTTGGATTCACTTACAAATTTTTAACGAATAATGAAGGATAGTCTTGTAGTACATTACATACTTGATGCATACGTCAAGGATGTGAGGGTCGTTGTTTTGTTTAACAAAGCAACGTGTCTAATCTTTATTAACTCTTTTGACTTCGACTTTTAAGATATATATCTCGTTCTTGAAACTACATTTCAAGCATAAATTCCTTGTAGATATAATACGGGTATGCAAAAGTAGTGGAGTAGCCATCTGCTAATCTGCTATTTTGAAAGTTTACTGAGTAGATATAATTCATAATATATGCGTTTTTTGACTTGGGTGGCGATATTGATTTTTTTCTGTTTAAAGAAGTAACGCACGCATTTTTTTGGTAATTTTTCATTTCTTTTATGACGTTTTACCGTTTAATCGAGAGGTTAATAATTGTATCAATTTCCAACGTTACTATTAATTTTGACAATACATACCTACCTACTTGCCTACATAATTTTAAAAAAGCAGCAACTTTGAGTTTTCTAAAAAAAACGACCTTAGGTAGTTTAGGAAAGTGAAAGGAGATGCTCAGGTTGATTGGAACCTCGAAGTGGATTTTGAAATCATAGCAATAACGTCTCTACTCAACAAAATACAACGAAAAACTTGAACAGGTATTTCCTATTAAGACAATCTAAAGTCTTTAATTTTTAACTTCGAAAAACGGTTGATCGATCAGCAACGTTAAACTAGTAAAATAATATTTGTCAGAAGTCAGAAATGCGTAAACTTGAGATACACTTTTATACGCAACTACAGTAAAGGTGTTTAATTATTTAAACTCTTCTGTGATAGAGATAGAAATAGTGCCGCTATTCATCCTCATATATTATTGAAACAAAAAAGCAACGAGCGTTTCGAAAAATTATCTACCTTTTTTCGTAATTAATTTCAACATCAGCTTGAAACTTTGCTTAATTCAAATCGACATTTTGGCGAACGAACATAGAACGGTTGCAATTCGATAACAAACGTGTAGGTTTGTTAAAATTTGCATTCCCTTAGGAGTACCAATAAGCGCATTCGTGCGATAGCTCTGTCTAAAGTTCAAAACATTGATTTGTATTCACCTGAGAAACTGCTCTATGTAGGCAATTGAAAATTATTTCTATGTACAACAACTTATTATCTCTATTTATTGAAAAAATAGCATTCAATTTATTTTCGAAAAGTGAAAAAAAAATGAAAATAACATATTATTTCAAAAATATTTCCGCGCCTTTCGGGAATAAAAATAAATAAATGAAAGAAGTAAAACAATAAATTGTGGCGTGAAATTATGTTCACGATAAGAAAATTGTATAGTTGTTTACTACATCATTCTGTGAATAACGATTATACATTCACATAGTGAAGTAGAATGCAAAACTAAACAACAAAAGAGAACACTTGAAATATCAACGCACCAGGAAAAAAACACTTTATACTAAAACCGCATGAATGGAAACGTAATGTAAAATTATAATTGCGATTTGTTTATTGAATAAAAGAGGAGCACAGTACCTTACCATTGTGATACAATCATAAAGTTCGAAAATGAGGAAGAATTGTAGCGTTCTTAATACCTAATTTTTGTTTTGAAATAACAAAAATTGAGGAATATTATGCAGTAAGTGTACGTTTTACACACAACCTAACAGCAGATTGTTAAGTATTTGAAAAATGAGAAAAATAAGCTGTGAAAAAGAGAAATTTCACGAGAAGTATTTTCTCATTTCAGTGCTTTGCCGAAAAAAGAAAGGTGATAGGTGAATGTAAATTTAAGCAAATAGCATTAAAATCAAAACATTAATGTATACCTGGCCACCTTGCCATCCTCCTTTTCCTTTTATCGGAAATATTCCTCCAATATCTAAAATATTCGGCTCGTTTCTTTCTTCGGTAATACCTCCTAAAATTTCGATGCATATCAAAAGTAACAGGCGCCACACACCCATCGCAAACGGTGACAGTTATATTCTACACCTAGAAAAGCGATTTAATTATTAGAAAATTAAAAATTAAAAGTAAAATAAAACATAACGAAAACTAAATAAAAAAGTTGAGCAATAGTGATATTAAACCGGATAAACCATTACCTTCGTTTTGAAAGAGTTAGCGTACTCGAACGATCTAACATTTCGTTCATTATAAACCGCGTCGATTAATTGTTTATAAAAATCTTAATAAAAATGCAAAATTTAAAAGTTAAGATCACGTTAGTTCCATTTTGTGTGAAAGTAAAAAAATTGAAGGGCGTACTGAAAGTTTTCCAGTTACACTTCAGGGAAATGAACCCCGGGGTTTTTTAGCGCTAGAGTATTGATCAGCGCTGAGCCTGTAACCTACCATGGCCTATTTTCCAAATACTTCGGTCTTCGTGCGCTATGCGTTTAGTTCGCAGTCACTATGTGCTATAACGAATGACTGAAATAAGAATTACACAATGCGCACAATCGCAAGTTTCTTCACCATGTTAAAATTATTCGCGCTGGTATATTTTACCAAAATGAATGTTTTACCTTAATTTTAACCTTTCAAATGATTTTAGTGTTTTTTTGTTTGAAAAACATTCACGGTGAATGAAAAATCATGTGTTAGAATAATCGCTTATTGTTTTTCCATTAATTAGCCTACACGTTGCATTAATACTTGTTCACCTTAGTCTTAAATTAAATTGTCAAGTAATATTTTTTCACTTTATTAGAACTACTACTTTTGATACTGATTTGCAAATATACTGAAATATCTCATTACTTGATTTCCGTTATTTATTCCTATTTTGACAACTATTTAGATCATAAATAATAATGATGAATCTTATTTAATTAATACCAATTACAAAAATTCTTTCGTGAACGTTTTGAACCAACTTCCAAAGATACGATAAGCACAATTCATCAAGATGCTAATCTTAATTATTTTGATAGTAAATGCCTTGCTTTAAATAGATAGTGAATTTTTTCACTCATTTAGCAAATAAAAAGTATTTATTTTATATCAGTAACAATAAATAAAAAAAAAAAACGGAAACAGATTTATTTTAAAAAAGTTTAGATTAACAAATGGTGGAATTGTAATTTTCATTTTACTCAAACATTGCCATTTTTACACAGTTTGTATACTCTACGAGTAGTAGGATTGAAAAAATAATCGTTCAAATTTACAATGCTAAAAAGCAAGAATATCACAAAACAATACACGTGATTATTGTATTCTATGACTTAATACGAACGTACATAAATTACATTGGATCGAAAGGTAATTAATTCGGTGTATTAAAACCTTAATGATAACCAAATATAAAATTTGGATGGTAACCTTAATGGTAATTTCTTTTCTCATCACAATAAAAAAATTTTCAATGTAACACGTAAATCATGCATACATAAACGAATATTATTGCCTCTTTGATTCGATAAAATAAAGTACATCGTAAAGTTTTCTAGTAACTTGAGCTCATTAAAAATCAAATTCAACAGATTTACAAATATGGCGAACAACTAGTTCAATTATGATTATTTCAGGCATTGAATGCACCAGTTTTAAAGCTTGCAAGAATCTTTCCACGAAGTTAGTATATTTTCAGCGTTTTCAAGTGTTTTATTTTCCTGAAACCGAACATCAGATAATTGAGGAATACATAATTTTAAACATGATATTCAATAAATAGCAACCTTGAAGAAACAAAATCGGATGTAATCTTCAGCTAGTGTTTTATGTTCTTTATTATAAAATGCTGAGGGAGGTATACCCAATAACTTAACATTTTTGGTCATCCACTTGGAAAACTTGTAATCTTTAGCTGGATCCGGTTCAGATGATAAATCTGCATACTTGGCTACAATAAAAAAATAAAATGAAGAATCTCAAACTAACACGTTAAACAAGAAACAAAATATAATTTTAACACCGATAATCAATTTAAATTTTACCTAGATTCGACCAGTCGGCTATCACAAAATATCCTGCATCAGGTATAGTTGGTTTAAATCCAACTTTTTTTAGAACGTTTATAAAATAATCTCGTTTTGGCTGTAAGTGAGCAGGTAAATTTTGAAAATGGGTATTTCCTTGATCTAAATTGGGAAATTCTTTTTCAAAACATAGAGCAATGGCTTCCTATGGATAAAATTCAATCAAGTATAAGAAAGAAAAAAATCTCGAAATATTATTCAGTGTTCTTACTTGCACTGGGGTGTTATAGGTATAGACATTATTTTGATGAGCAATAGTGGCATTTTTCAACAAATAATCAGGTCCATACATCCAACCACATTTCCATCCAGTTACACTGAAAGTTTTACCAACGGATCCTACAGTTAAAGTTCTCTCCCACATACCAGGAAGCGTAGCTGAAGGAAGAATGACATTACCCAAATGGTCATTCGAAAAGTGCGTATGATTAGATGCACGGTTACCGACACGTACATAAATATACATCACATACCTATTCGTATGTGTACATTGGGTTTGTACACTAACCATTCATACACTTCATCGGATAAACAAACGACGTTGTGTTTTTTACATAAATCAGCTATAATTTGAAGTTCATCCTTGGAAAAAACTTTTCCAGTAGGATTATGCGGAGTATTAATAATTATCATCTTGGTTTTTTCGTTGAATAAGCTACTTAATTCATTTGCATCCAATTTCCAATCACTGGAATAAGTATCTCCATCACTGTCAGTCTTGGTCTACGAAACAAGAATAATTTTACTTTGCGTTTTAGAAACATCACTTAAAATCATACGCTTTCATTACATTTCTCAACGGGATGAAACGAGGAATTCCACCAAATATACGGACCATTGCTTCATAACAATCATAATATGGTTCTATTATGATGACCTCATCGCCTACATCTACGTGACCGGCAACGGCACTATAGAGAGCCTCGTAAGCTCCACAGGTAATCAGTATTTCCGTCATTGGGTTGATTTGTCGATTTGTCAACTTCGAATACATTTTACTGAGAATATTAACCAGTCTAGGATGACCCTTAAAAAACAAGTACGTTACAATCAAACGAATTAACTGCGATTGGAGAGAAAACCAAAATAACTCACAAAGCCTCGAGTATACTGATGAAGCAAATTGTTTCTCTCCGAAGCCACTTTAGCAAGGGTTGATGGAACATAATCTGAAGAATCATAATCGGGAAAGCCTTGTCCCAAATTTAACGGTTTGTATTTGGCAACTAGATCAACAAATTCTACCCTGCAAATAAATTATAAAAATATGACATTGTGAATTACTCACCGTATCATTGCTCGCAATAGGTTCCAAGTTTAGGAGAAATGAACAAATTACCAAACACTGTAAGTAGAATTCCTAAACCGCGCAGGTAAGGCAAACTTGGATTTTACACTATTCAGTGACATTATGTTAGATATTCGTTGAATTGTTGAACATGTACGAGTTTCTCGGATAGATTAAATGGAATAAATTCACGAAGAATTCCTAATTAATAGCTGAATAGCGTTACGAAGGCTTATCAAACTGATAAGAGTAAGAACATCGATTGCCGGAATAACCGTTATTACTATCGAAACCGCTACAACCACATTACTAACGCGTCGTGCCACAGACATCACATTTCATGCATGTTGTTGCGAACGTGTTTATTTATATGTATCAAATGAGCTATGAGCATGTATTGTATGAGAGTCATAAGCTCATAAGTCATAATCTAATGCATGAAATAAGTACTTACTACTTATACAGCTTGGGTACCAACTACCTATTACCTTACCTATACCATTACCTGTGTACTTATCCAGAGTAGACTGACTTCTCTATTTCTCAGTTTAATTTTTTATTTCAAAGCATAACTACAGTGAAGTCATAAATTAAGAAACGGTTTTTCATGTAACCTATCATAATTTATGCATAATAATCGTCTAGGTAATATAAGTAGTTAGGTACACTAAAATAAATCCGCATAACCTAACATCGACCGACTTTATTAATAACTAATAGCATATTGTACCTCTGCCAATTATATGTGAAAAAAATGGTTAATGGAAAAGTTAAGGACTAAGGTTGCCTAATTCACCTACTAATTATAACTTTCTCAGAAAGTTCGATATTTGATTCAATTCTCTAATTAAGTGAAATATCTACTTTTAGCTGAGTAAATATACGAGAATATTCGTGGTGATGAATATAAGTTGATACAAAACTGAAATGAGACGAAAAAAATCAAGTTTCAATAAAATAGTACTTCAACCCATCATTTTCTATTCAACTCAAAAAATACATGTTTAATACAAACTTTTAAAAAACAAAAAATCAAAAGTACAAAAATAAAACTGATTTTTTTGAAATTAAAAATGAATATTACTGAAATTACATTTCCAATACATATTCATAAGAAGTAAAAAAATAACAGAGGAACAGACAAGATAAACGAAACTGGTACAAAAAAGTGATCATTATTGTATAGCTTCCAGTATTTCAATATCATTTCTAGGTTTTCACAAATAAAAATCACATAGCAGATTTTGATGTAAATTCATCAAAAATCATACGTCTCGAAATAGACATTTCTGTTCAACAAATGCATGAAATCTAATTATCTTATTAATTAATCATTACTAAAATCGCAATTCATAAATATCACATCATGTAAATTATTCAAAAATTATCGGGTGCTTGGTTGATTGCTTTAGGAACTTTCTTCTTTCTTATCCCAATCCTTAAGTTTTGCACCCATCATGAAGTCATCTCTGAGTACACCCCAGGTACATTTCTGCTTATTTTGATTCTACGAATAAAATGTATAATTAGAATATTACGAAAATGAAATAAACAATAAACGTATCGTATTTATACATATGTACATTGGAAAACACAATTAATGGGTCACTGTAATTGTGTAAAATTTTTGACGAATTGAAAAAAACCTTAGGCTCAAAGTTCACGTCGATTGAATATATTTCAGCAGTATTACAACTTCAGTCATGTAGTATTTTAAATAAAAACTTCTAACTATACAAGATAACATGAATACATTCCAACGTTCATGAAAGTACGAGCTTCAATCACTCTTATCTCACACCAACTACGTGTTTAAGAGCACACATTCAACAATGATATAAATGAAACTTAGATTAAAACAACGTAACCAACTTGAACGTTGAAAATTCACAGAAATCACCACGTTGGTAATAATTATATGTACGTTGCATTTCGTAATTCATAAATGAGATCTGCAGTAACAAACATAAATTTTGCGGTCACGTTTGAAAACTTCTAAGAAGGAAATTTTGATGCGGTTGATAACGGAAAAAAAAGTAACCATACTGATTGCTGAATAAACTATTATTTCTTCAAAACTCATATGTACTTTCATACTTCTCATCAAAAAACCTGTTCGTCTTGAAAACTAATCAAATTTCACAAAAGTACACATTAAGCATGTATATTATAAATTTACTTCGAAACGTCTATCTTTCTTTTCATTTCAGATTAACATTTTTAAGCGTACTCGTTAATGTGAGTTCATCATGAAATTTACAAAACGATTTCCATATTTTAAAATTCACCATTTCCTTTCGATATAAATGAATTCTCGAAAAACCTGAATTTCGAAGAGTTACACTCTTTTTTAAAATCGCTTTATCATTTTGATTTTTCTCAGTTTGAAGTTGGAAAAACATTTATGATGAAGTTTCTCGTACTTTCACGATTTATCTCCTTATTTATTCCGATAACTTTTGCGTGTTGATTTGTAGTATCAGAATTCCACGATAAAATTAGTTCACGATGTTAAGCGTTGATCTAAACATGAACTTCACGGATAACTAATAAAATCATAGACATACGCAGATTTTCCTGTTTTTCAATCACACAGTCGAAAACCTTTTTTGTAATTAAAAAGCACTTTTAAACGTGATCAGAATGGAAATTTTTTCACTTCATTCACCTTTTGAATTCATTTTGTTTTCGTCACGCATATAACAACAAAAACGCTTGTGCACGTTAAAATTCATAGTCAGAAAAAAAATCACTTGAGGATAAATTGTAATTCATTGTTTAAATCGAAGCAAATTTTATTGAAAATTTATATGAATTAGGAAACTACGCCAATAATACGACTATAGTAACCTTGTAACATACAACTGAAAATTTAAATAGTTCCGCTTTGAACCAACCCGATGGCAAAATGTTATCTTCGTATATATCCTTGAATTATGATACCTCCGCCAAATTATACATTCAAACTCGATATCTCACTTCCACTTCCGAGTTTCTTCTCGAATAATCTTCGTTTACATTCTCCAATCGCAAAATAACATAAGCCGAGTTAAACATAAACCCATTCCAGACAACTCTCTCATGATAATGATAGACGGTGAATTACATTGAACTCGAAATTGGATACATTAATCAGAAATTAGGTACTGATATTTCAAAATGATAAACACGTCTAATTTGTAGTTCATATGTTGCCAAGCAAATGGACAAAATCGAAATGTAAAAAACCTGTACTCTTCAAGGGAATTTTTATAGCGCCAAAGTTTGTACTGATAAATCGGATAATCAATTTTAAAAAACTTCAATTTTTAGGAAAATTACTTTTAGCATTTGGCATTTAATTAACTCGTCAGCTGCAAAAACCATTTTATTACGCTATTAAACGCAACTCCGAAAGCGGCTAATTAATCGTCTATATAGTAAGAATTTCAACCTGAACTTACTTCATTAGAGATTATTTCGTTATCAAGTGATATACTTTTCGCAGATCCGGTGAGAACATCAAGGAACTTTTTTTTATCGATAGATTCCAACACTCGTTCACGTTTTAATTGAGATTTGCCAGCTTTTTTGATAGTTTTGTCAACTATTTTTTGTTGTTGTCTAACTGCGTTGAATAACTGTACTACGCCTCTGTAAAAATTTTAAACATTCATTTTTTATCGGAATAAAAATTCTATAATAGGATATAATTCAAATCGCAATTTGAAAAAATTCGATTATAAATGGAACTTACTTTGTAGCTATTTTCATCAATGTTCGTTCGCGATCTTTGTCTAATACGGAAGGTTTAACTCTGCCTTTAATTTGGTATTCTTTCATCTGAAGAACAAATAGAAAATCATTCATTAACGTTTCATCTTAACATATTCGTATCACGTGTGAAATACGCCATTTACGCAGATAAAACCAAATATGGTAATTCAACATTGATAAGTTACTACAATGAATGAAAAAAAAATCGAAAATGTGAAACATTTACGACATGTAGTGCCCCAGTCTGCCGATAAAAGAAATCTAGAATTAGTATTCCACAAAATATCCTACTTACTGATAATTTTTTCCCAAATATATCTTTTTTATCTTCAAGTTCTTCTATACTTGGTTTTCCATCTTCGTCGTTTTCTGCTCCGACAATTTCAAAGTCAAGTTTGGCTTTCTTCGGTTTCACGTCCTTAATCTTCTTCGCTTTGGATAAGACGATATATTTTTGATTATTGGGTTTCTTGCTTTTCAAAATTTTAGACATGGCGTCTGCCCATCCGGGATTTGACTTTAATTTATTCTCATTGGATATATCTCCTTCGTCGTTGTTATCGCTGTCGCTAACGCTATCGTCATTATCGGATGATGATTTTTCTTTATTGTTCGTATCATACTCATGATCATCATCGCCAAGAACTTCATCTTCGAATTCATCTTCTGCGCTGTATGAATCATAACTTTCTATCCATTCGTCAGATTTCTCGTCATCTGTATAAAATTCAGAAATATTTATTTAGAAATAAATGTAAGTAATTTATATACCTAAATAATAAGGTACATAAAGATTTAAAAAATTTTCTACATTACGTAATTTTTCTTCTCAAAGCAAGCAACTACGAATATAACGAAATAAAGAAACGGATTACTCAAACGAAAATTGATAGGTGTAAGTGTACGAGATAACTAATATAACGATATATGTGTACTTCATAAGTACCAATAAAAATGTAAAATGGTATCGAACAAATGAAAATCTAATTATCACTCTGAAAAAACTTAACGAACCACGATACTCAAATCGAAGATAACAATAATACTCAACATCTACTTACAATTCAAACAATAACACTAAAAAATATACGACACTACTTTTAACTTGAAACCGAAAGTTTTATGAATGATAGAATATTGGAGAAATAAATTGTACTCATTGTCAGCTAAATTACTCGTAATATATTTTTCGGAGGAAAAAATTGTACACTCATAGTACATAATCAATTTTTTCTTTAGCCGACTTGAAAAAAATGAGAAATTCATTTGGAACCCTGTAATGTTATCAGACAGCATAAACTTTTATTTTGATTTTCCTTCAATGTTTCAATGCTATAAAGAATCTTTCTCACAAAAAGCAAAACAACGAGGGATTCTTCTATATACCGTGTATCTAATTGATCTAAGCCCCCATTTTAAGAGTTTTTATACCATATTTTTGGTTGGCAACATTGATTACTACACATAACATTACGTAAACAAATGTTACCAACTTGCAATTAAAACCAACAATGTTATAAAATGCCTGAGATCAACTAGATACCCGGTATAATTCCATTATAATCCTCGTTCTCCCCAACCTCATCTTTTCACCTTCATTATTTAATGTACTCAAAAGTGGCATATTTAAACTTTCAACACATATCTCAGTCAGTTTCCAAGTTAAAAACCCAATATTTTAAACGCACAAAAATTTCACCTAAATCATCCACTTCGCCAAAAAAAAGTTGATTTCTTATTCCCGCTAGTTTCGCATTAAGTAACTGCAACTTCTTGAGAAATTCAGAGATAAACCAAAGTATGAATATTTTATTCCAGGAATCTCCGACAACCACCTCATGATTTTTTTGGATAGGAAACTTCGATTATTTATGTAATACATCGTACTCTCTAAATTTAGGATTCCGCTTTACTTTGAAAATATGCAAAAAGAGAACTTTGGAGCAAAACGAAAAATAAAATTGTGTAAGTTTACTTTTCGAAACACATTCGTACAACTGACTAGGTAAATGAATAAATATAAAAAAAATCCAATTATACGAATCGACTGACTGTAAAAAACATGAAGTAATAAATTTTTACGAACATCTAACACCGATCCATTATTTTGGGAAAGTAAACCTAGAAGTTCACATCAATAATATGCAACTTTTTCCAGCTAAAAAGTGTACTTACAATAAAAGGAAAGTGTTTCAACTTGCATGATAATTTTAATGCTAACTACATCAAGTATGCGACTCAGCTGAGAGAGTAAGCTTAATCACAAAAAATAAATGAGCCAAGTGACATGTAATACTTCATATGTTTTCTTCTTCACTTTTAATAGAATTTGGAAAATCAAATTCAATTTTTTTCTTACTAATCAAGAATGTTAATACAGTATTTTTTGCAAATAAACAAACAAATAAATAAATAAATGAAAATAGCTTATTCTTCCCACGTTTTACTCAGAACTTGTCGTTGAGTGGTGTAAGTTACAATCAGGGAACACGCAAAGGAAATTTCAAAAAATAATTTGCTTCGATTTTTTCTTCAAAACACAATGGTAAGGGGAGAGAAGAGGGTACAAAAAATTATGGATTTACAATTTTTGAGAATCAGCGTGCCCCCAAAAAAGAAGTAATAAAAAAAAGCCTGGTTAAAATGATAATTATATATTCATATTTTTCCTATCATATGGGTCATCTAATACCAAAGATTTGTGTGGATCGACTATTTCTCAAAAATACAAAAAATAAATGACTACGTACTTCGAGATTTGTAGAGAAAAATATGTATAACAACGAATTAATTAATTTCGACAGGAAAAGAAATCGTCGAGAAGATAGAGGGAAATATTAAATACAGAGCAGAGCATATATAAGTTCTTGAGATTACGAATTATGAATAGATAGCATTTATGTTCATACGTAGACGTACTATTTGTATTTACTACTTTACTACGCAATTCATAATCACGAATCAGTTGGTCGAATACGATTTACGATAAACGAGGGTATTCAAATTTCCCTTTGATATCGGTGAATTTATACGATCAAAGCTTTAATAACAGAATTTCGTTTAAAACTCGTAAAACTAAAAAATTAGTATGGGAAAGCAATTCTCTCATCGAGGGTATTTAATTAATACAAAATAATGAAATAGTGTTCGACAAAAAACACCTTGGTTAATTTCTCCTACCGTGCTGATAGTAAAATAAAAGGTATACTGATATAAACTTTCCACATAAAATACGTTACTTTTTAGAAAAAAAATTCCCCTTGATTCAACTAAACGAATACTGATAATGAATTATACGTTAAACGTCAACTTTCCTCGTCGAATAAAGAATTTCGAGTTCCGAAACAAAATTACGTATTTTCACTACTACAAAAAAAGGAGGGAAAACAAAATTAATAAAGCACCGTCATCAATTTTGATCCCTATGAAATTTCGATACGTTATGAACTTTCATGAGAAACACATTTACAATTTAAGCAGTAATGTAAACGTAAAATGAAGACTAATTAAAAATAAATAATCAACTTACATTTCAAAGAAACTGATTTTCCCAACTTCATTTTTACCAAAAAATTACCAAATAATATAAATAAACAGGAAAAATCAACCGTACTAAAATACCGAACTGCACTAAAGAAGTAACACACACATCTCATATGTACGAAACACGATCATAATGAGTGAAGCTGTTTGATATAATAAACAAACGAACGCTACATTAGTTGATTTAATAATGCACACACATACACATATTAGCCATCAAACCGCTTTTTATCATCGACAATACTACTTGATAAGCGCCGATATTATAATTTATAAGCTTGCGAGAAAACACGCCTTCCGTAACACACGAGTACACTAAAATTTAAATGTTAAATGAACAATTTTTAAAAATAGAATACAATAAGTGCGTGATAAGAATAAGACTGAAAGTGAAATCAATTCCTTATCAATTATTCGCAACAGGCGCGATGATTTTTTACGCGGAAAATGAATTTATAGCAATTAATTAGACATGAGAAGTAATAAAACGGGAAATTCAGTTGAATATGACTTTTTTAATGACTCACGATCTTGTTTTATAATTGAGTCATTAATATTCAAAACTACCTTAACTACTTAAGTACTGTTTTAAATTTGAAACCTGTATGAGTGAAGATTTTTTTCACGTCTTGAAGTAATGTAATACGTAC
This sequence comes from Maconellicoccus hirsutus, assembly GCA_003261595.1. Taxonomy (NCBI): domain Eukaryota; kingdom Metazoa; phylum Arthropoda; class Insecta; order Hemiptera; family Pseudococcidae; genus Maconellicoccus; species Maconellicoccus hirsutus. Next base: position 184,585 of record QBDW01005066.1, read on the forward strand.
ATATGTAAAGTAGATAACTCGCATAATGTACCCATACCCAATAACGTACGTTTCATCAATTTTCAAAATGAAAAAACCATTTGTAGTATTAATAAACAAATTGACAAACCTTTTTGATTTTAATTTTTTGGGGAAAATTACATCAATATGAACCACTTTGTGAAACAAATACAAAGAAGAGACACATTTCATAAATAAAAATCCCCCATCTCCCTTTATCATTCTCATGAAAGTATTGGTATTGCATGCACATAACTATCCAAATAAAAAGATCCTCAGAAATTTGGAACAAATAAGAAAAAAATTTTCATGGTTGCAAAAATTAACGAAAATTTTTTTCATTAGTTGCAAAGATCCCAAAAGCACGAAGTCTCGAATGGTTTTTATCAATTTTGGATTTGAAGATTTGAACAGAATATGAATTTTCAAGTGGGAATTGCGGTTATCGATAATTCTTGATACTGACGGTATTACTTCATCTTACATTCGATACGAAAGGTAACAACTTCACTATAAATTAACCAAGATTACATTTAATGCACACGTAAACATTAACTGTATATATTTTCAAGATAGATATGTACATCTAATTTTTGGGCGGTGAAATAGTAAGTCCACCTAGAAATTAATATCAATATGGTATAACTTTAATCAAACGTAATCGAAGAGAAGTAATCGCACCTCAAACACTTATACAATTTTACAATCATTTAATTTAATCTTCGATATCGTGGTATCAAATCTACGTACGATAGCCCAACAAGTATTCGGGCCAGTTACACAATCATAGACCAAATTCAGATTTCAATTTAACTTCAGTCTAGTTGCGTAGAGCTTAGTGCTTAGCCCTTATCTACCAAATACCTATTCTAAATAATGTCATAAATCTTTTCGCAAGAATTTGACTACACGAGCAGGTATCTGTTTCATTTCATTTTCTATTTAAAGGGTAAGCAATGTATTCTCAAAGACGTAGACTTTTCATGAAGTGCCTTACACATAATATTTAGTTCTAATCAACACGAACTACCACAATTCAACATACCATTGTGAGCATGTCAGAAGTGTATTAGAAAAGAAGATTTACCTGAAGATGAGTGGTCCATTATTCAAATTCAAGTGAAATTCCCCGCGAAACTAAGCTAGTTCTGAAAATTTTTTAGAAGATTATCCAACATTTTAAAAACTTAACTTTGAAAGTTTAGATTATGTTCTTAAGATCATAACACGTGCTTTTTTCTTATCAATATTTGATTCAAGCCTTGAAAAACAGCTCGTAGCGCTTGTAGTTCTCTAAATATTTTGTTTCGGTTCCTGGTTCAGTTTCTTAGGCTCAATAAAAACTTGGTTTTTCAATTTCAATTTTTTTCATAACTACGATTTACTTTGAATTTTATTTCATTTTTTCTGATTCTCGTAAGAAAATATTTTATATATTAATACAGTTTACTTCGGTATGTTCTCGGATTACAGCAGTTTTCAAAAATTTGCTTTCTGATTTAAATTTCACCTTTCACCTGTTGGCCTTGGCCTTGAAAAAACAAGTGCCATCATTATTTATCTGTGATTTTATATAAATTTAAATTATTATATCACAAAAACGGTAGATAAAAATTATCAGTTTATCACACACTTTCAAATAATTCAAATTCATTCGAGTAAGGAGCAAATTCAAATTATTTGAGTAGTCTTACCGTGGAGTACTTGCAGTAATAATGTAGTTATGAATAACTCCTTGAATGATTACCATTATCATTTGATATAGTTATTTATTCGACCATTTCATTTCATTTACGTTTCACAAACCTGTGTTGAATATTGAAGTAACCGAAAAAAAAATTATGGACTCTGAAGTAGAACGTATCAAAAGGAAATTTACCTTGCCTCGTGTGTTTCAAAGTAGCGAGTACAGTGTATGGTAAGATTGGAGTTCTAGAATTATTTGTAACTTCTGCTTGTCGTAGTACGTGTATTGCTTTAATTATTGTTTTACAGGGTTGACTTTTCAATTGTTGCTGCACAATATAAACCTGTGGATTTAGGACAAGGATGTCCGAATTTTTTACCAGAAACTTTCATCATTGATACCTTAAGTAACGTTGCTGAATCAAACAATGCGGAAATTCTTCAACAAACTCGAGAAGCTGTAAGATTTGTATTGATGTGTTTCGTGTTATTAGTTATTTGATCGACATGTGAAAATTTATTAATGAGCTAATGTTTACAGGGTCACTTGCGATTGGTTAATGCCTTGAGTGCTTTGTACTCTAGATTTTATGATCGTAAAATTGATCCAGAAAAAGAAATACTAACTACCTGTGGTGCATATGAAGCTTTGTATGGTTCTATTGTAGGTAATCTTGAAGTTGGCGATGAAGTAATCGTAATGGAACCCTTTTTCGATTGTTATGAACCTATGATTAATCTATGTGGAGGCATAACAAAATTTATTCCACTAAGAAACGTACGTTACAACATTTTTTCTTGGTATGTATGATTGTATGTACATCACAAAAATTTCTCTTTATGGGTTTGAATCACCTTGAAAATTTTCAAGGTACTTGTCAGAATTGCTAAATAATTTCAATTTTTAAGTGCAGTTTAGACGCGATATTCTTAAATTTTTTGCAAACTTAAAATTGAACGTATTTTTAGACTCGCAAAAATGAGGCAACAAGTTCATCTAGTGATTGGAAAGTAGATGAGGACGAGTTACGAGGCCTGTTTAATGAAAAGACCAAAATGATTATTTTAAATTCCCCTATGAATCCTATTGGAAAAGTATTCTGTTTAGAAGAATTGAAAATGATCGCAGAATTATGTATTGAATATGACGTCATGGTTGTATCAGATGAAGTATATGAGTGGCTTGTATATGAACCAACAAAACATATCAGAATTGGTATAAGATTGATTAAATCTCGTTTCTTTTATGTTATAAATTTATTCGACTTTAATTCAAAAATTTACATAGCTTCTTTACCAAAAATGTACGATCGAACTATCACCATTGGTTCAGCAGGGAAAGCATTTTGTGTAACTGGCTGGAAATGTGGTTGGGCTTATGGTTCCGCTCAACTTATAGCAAACGCTCAAGTGGTGCATCAAATTAACACTAATTCATACATTTCTCCGGTTCAAGTAAATGTGTTTATGATAATTAACATTTTCTGAAACCATTCTTAGTAATTGGATTTCTAGGAAGCTGTAGCTCTTTGTGTTGAAAGAGAAGTAGCAAGATTCGATTCTGAGGACTGTTGGTTCAAAAAACTTCCAAAACAAATAAAACCAAAAAGAGATTATTTCGTTGAGGCTTTAATCGAAGCCGGATTCAAACCCATATGTCCCGAAGGAGGATTTTTCATTGTGGCTGATTGGTCGGCATTAGGTAAATTTTTGAAGAAAAATAATAAATATCGGATTTTTGAAAGTTATGTAATTACATTTCACCTCGGTAAGTATAGCAGAGTGTTGTAAGCAACCACCATGGTTAAGTTTTTTAAATCCTTGAACTATGACTTACTTTAAAAAATTTCTATTGTTTCGTTCGGCATATTGAATTAATATCAAGTCTGACTGGGTAATTCATTACAAAACTTTTTGATTCATAATCCTACTTTCATCTTGTCGCAAATTGTTGTCCTATGTCCGTAACGTCTATTGAATCGTCTTAAATGTACGTTTCAAGACTTGCTTTCTTCAGATTCATTTTCTGTGCTTAAAATTTCACTTTACTTTTCTTCTTACCTTCATTTTTAACATTTTTTCCTCGCATATTTTTATCAAAGCATTTCGTAAAGATAAGCAATACTTGTTGAAAAAGGGCTTTTGTTACTACATGCTTGTGTATCATTCATCAATGAATTTTATTAGTTTATTCTACAAGTGATTAGTTGCATTTTCTGATATTGATTAAATTAGATGAGCGTAGATGATATCATTGATTTTACTACGTTATTTTTCCTGTAACGTACTACGCTATGCTCAAAACGTAATTTCAATTTCAAAACTTAGTTTACGACGCAATTCAATCACGTGTTTTTTGCAACGTTTTATATCTCGCAATTTCGCTTATTTGATGTGAGATTCGCAAATTTCATCATCTAGTATTAATGTAATATTTTATCTTCGAAAAATATTCATAATATTGATAAAAATGATTAAATAAATATTACTTATAGAATCAAAGATGGACTTGACAAAGGAAGAAAGTCAATTCAAAGATATAAATATGGCGAAATGGATGGTCAAAAACATAAATTTACTTGCAATACCGCCTTCTGTATTTTTTTCAAAAAATAAACATTTAGGGTTGAATTTAATTCGATTTTGTTTTTTCAAAGTAAGTGAATAAAAAATTGAGTAATTTAAATATCGGTGAAAATTATGTACAAATTCGATGTTAGTATACCTACTTCTGTTTTCAGGGTGAAGAAACGTTGAAAGCCGCTGTAGACTGTTTGCAAAAGTTAAAAACTATTAAAAAGGCTATCGGCTGATAATTTATATTTAGGAACAACAAACTTGATCAAACGTTTTGATACTTATTAAAACTTATTCGATAGTCGACATGAAAATGAGATCAAGAAGACACAAAAATATTTACAATAATTATAGAGCAAAATAACTACGCAAGATTTGAGAAAGTCGATAGAAAAAAAGAAAATAGAATGCAAATATAGTAACGGATTTTGAAAAAATACATTCCAAAATTATCAAGAACATAGAACGTCACAAACTCATCATCTCTTAACAAATCATATCACTTCATTGTAATAAAATTGTTTTCATTTCTCAGTACCTTAAAGTGTTTCTTGAAATGCTTCTTCTATTATGAAACATATAAAAAAAGATTATGACTGATCGAACGAGAAAGTAAACTTATTACTTTTTTCCACCCAGTTTTTCAGTCTACCTCTCAATTCTTCTAAAGATTTTGATTTAGCTTTATTTATTCTTTTATATTTAACATCTTTCGGTTTTGTAACCGATCTGTGATTACTCATAACACGATTGTAAGTGGTAACATGGTGAGTAGGTTCTGGTTTTTTGTCGTCATCTAATCGTTCGACGCTACCGTGACTTATGCTCATTCGTTCTTTGGTATATATTCTAGTCGGAGGCTTTTTCGCATTCGTGCTATCATCTATTTCACTGCTAGTTTGCGTTGTCGGACTGGCAGCTCCATCTGTGTCCGCATCTTCTTCAACGCTATAAACTGTTTCTAGTACTTCTGGCCGCCTTAAATAACCGTTACTTCTTCTCAATGTCAATAATTTACAGCTGTTTGGTTGTTGTAATACATCGGAGATACTTCGAACCTTGAAAATATTAGTTACGTGATAAATACCGATCAAGAACTTGAAAATATTACTTACTAGGTCACGAAAAAAATCGTATCGATTATTCACGAAAAATCAGCGTACAATTTAATCGTAATAGACTTAGGGTTTTTTTTTAACAATGAAAACGTAAAATGCATTAAATTTTATTTAGTGGATAAATTTCTCGAGAATAAAGGATATGAAGCATAAATAAATATAACCTTGCGTTTAAAAAAATACCCCCCCTGGACCCTAATGCTTAAAATTGTTATTGTCTGTTAATAGTTGGTAGGTTCTAGGTTGGTACTTGGTAGTAGAATAGATACAGATACTAACCAATCGATATTAAATTGAAGTAATTAAATAAAAGTATAATTGTTCGCAGATATTTGCATATCACGGATAATTTGTGAAAAACAGGTAAATTCATTCAACTGGGAAAATTCACTTGAAGAAAGAAAAACAAGTCCAGAAAGATACAAAATTTTTCCTCAACAATTTTTCAAAATGATTTCATATTTAACGCGAAGCACGAAGTTTAAATTTACATTTCAACTATAACTCAATTGAGAAACACTTACTATTGTTACACCATCTCCCGTATTAGGTCGATGGTAAATGAAATTTTCGTCGTCCTCCATTATTACTGCACTATCGCTATCATTTGTATCTAAACTCGTATCCTCGATGTACTTCAGGCCTGCATCATTCAAATGATTTTGTAAATTTTTAATCATTTGTTGCTGCTTACTGATGATAATTTCCCTTTGGGTGAGCAAGTTGGCGATTTCCTTTTGTTTTCGATACAATTTCGCTTCAAATAATATTAACTTAGAAGATAACGATTTCAGTTGATCATTTCTTTCTTGTATGATGTGAGCAATCACATCTTCCTAAAAAACATTCAAATTTTACAAGTAAATTATATCCGAAAATTGATCGTAAAGAAAAATTTTATCAAGGTCTCACTTGAACTTTGAATTTCCTATGCCACGCTAGAAATTGATGCGATTGTGCTCTTAGCTTATTTTGCAATTGTTTAATAATTTTTTGAGCTTCTTCTAAAGTTGTTATTTTATCGGTCAGTTTATTCCCGGCAAGGATATCTTCACTAAAATTGAAAATAAACGTAAAATTATACAAAAATTTTACTTTAAAAACGAAGAACTATAGTACAACTGCTACCCGCCGTCTCCACACTTCGGTTCCAAGGCGCTGCCTCCACGCTTGTGGCAAACGTCACATTTTTTCTCAACTTTTGAAGTAATGATTTTATGGTGCCCCTTTGTTTTTACATTATAAGTGTCCAGGATCACTTTACAACATATTGCAGTTGAGAATTGCATAGTTCGCCCCTTACTTTTGCTAAATAAATGTCCAGTATTTAAAAATATTTTAGAAAATACTTTAAACTGGAATATTTCGAGAACCGTTACTCGAATTAAAAAACTAATCAACTGAAAGGAAAAAAAATTGCATGCTTTACAATTTTGATAATAACCAATTTTTCTTTGAAATGTTTATTTTTCGAGATAAAATGGAAAAAAAATGTAACGCTAAAAATTCAAAAGAAAAATTTTGAAAATGTTTGCCCCTTCAAATAAACAAGTCGACAGTATGCTCGACAGGCAAGAAGGGAGGTTTTACAATAGAGAACTAGTACGGGGAAGTTCACCACCGGGTCACGTCTACCTATAAAAAATAAAGCGCTACGTAACGAAAATAAACCGGTATGTGACATTTGTCACATGTGCAAAGGCGACGGGTTAATTAACTTAATGACAAATTACACTTAAAATGAAATTAATTAATTCCTTTTCCAAAAACAAAAATCTCCCATGAATCGCGGTTCATCCGCGATTGAAATTGCTCAAAAAGAAATCCGCGTTACCGTGGGATGGTTATTAAGGTTTCAAATTCGAGCCGATACCTCGACGAAATATGTAAATAAATGTCTCACCCATCCATCTCCCAAATCTTCATACAATCTTAGAAAAAAGAGCAACTTAGTTTCAAAAAGTTAGTTGGGATCTAGACATTCATTCTACTTTATTGATCAAATAACTCACGCAGACATGAAATACATATTTTTAGTTCTGAAGGTGGTTTTTTAAGACAAATTCCAACTTGCAAAAATACTTATCCAAGTTTTTCTTTTTTCAATTTTACATATAACTGATACAGGTACCTAGCTTTTTAGCTATATTTATCAAGTTTCTAAATGCGAATGAAATAGCCAATGAGTGAATGTTTCGAAACTAAGCGTTTCAATTTCATTAAAAAAAACTTTTTTTTATAATTAAAAATTTTCATTACTTAGTAGGTAAGCATACTAAGTAGTAGGTAGCTAGGTACTACCCGTAGGTAGTTATTTCAAATGGAAAATACAGAATTTCGCATGTGTCAGATAATTAAAGAAATTTCGCGTTTCAGTCAACACATCGTACGTGTCAATTAGGTTGGATATAGATCACATATAAGAACCAAAACTAAAAGATGGAGAACATTTTGAAAATACGTTCGGTGCATAGGTTGCGGCACCTTTGAAAACCGTTAATGAAAATTGATGTGTGAGAAATCCACCAGGGAATGAGATGAATATTTAAAGAATTCGTATCGAAGTTTTATGTTCGAATTAGATTTAAAATCGTTATGAATTATATCCGAAGGTAAATCCTTAAAGCACGTGAAATTTTCAAAACAATCTTTCGAAGAACCACAACTTTATCGTTTACGCGATTACCGATTAGGTACATATATAGTTGTTAAGACGCATAATCGTAAATCAGTAGTAGTTTAGGTAAAATTGCCAACTTAAAGAGGGTAACTTTTAATAAACAAAATTATTTTACATACTGGTATTCTTAAATAAAACAGCATATTGTTTACGTTACATTTTATTAGTAGGTGAGACGAAATGATGAACTCTGTTGTCCATAGATTTTCTACCATACACAGTAGGTATAGAATGTAAGGCGATACGTAGACAACTAGACATAGACATTTCCTTTTCACGGTATTAACTTCATCAAGTTGCAACAATAAGCTATCTCTCTTTCTAGCTATAACATTTCCGACACTATCGTTAAAACATTTCAGTATTCCATAAGTAGGTAGAGGTACACATTAGACACTATACAGTTCGTTATAATTATGCTACATGATTACATGTACGTGGGTAGCTTAAAATTCTCACAACATGCACACTGATATTGCTACATGGTACATTACTAATTTACCCCCTCCTCTTAACAAGATTTATCACAGATATGAAATGCAATTAAAAATGAGTGTCTAAGAAAAAAAAAACTATCACAGATATGCAAGTAAATCAAGTTTTCATTTTTATTTTCCTAAAGTCATAAAAAAATATTTGGCATATGATAGGAACAGTAATTGGAGATTACTTTTGAAAATTATGGGTACGTTACCTACACTATATTGTTTACTTACGTATACGTATTACGTACATATAATGAAAGTAGTGCGAAGTCAGGCTTTTGTGATATTCACCCCAACTATACCTCGATCTTACTTCGTATCACTTTCCAGCAACGTTCACCGCTTACGTCAAGCCTTTTAATTACCAAGATTCGACAAAAGAGCCATTTCTCAGGAGTTTTTTGCAACACTAACATTAACCTAGCAGCGATGCCAGCTATTAGATAAAATAGTAGGTAGGCCTATATTAAATTACGAACATACTCGGTATCTTGTCTACATGTACATCGCTACCTTTTATATAAAAGAGAGAAATAGAAAAACGCCAAAAATACCTAGAATATTTCAAAAATGAAAAAAAATTGACTTACTGATTTGACAAAACCAACATAAATTTATTTAAAAAGCAATTAATTAGCTTTCAAATTGAGGGATGTAATAGTTTTTTTTTACAGCGTACAAGTTAAGAATGCTTTGTAAGCAAGATTTCATCATCAAAATTTCATTAGACGTCGACTCGAGTTGGAGAAAATATCCTGGGAAAAATACAAATATGAATTCTAAGCACGTGCACAACTATTGGAAAAAATTCACTCCGCAATCCGAGAAGAATGTTTAAAAAATAAAATCTCAGTTCGCTATTATAGCGTCACGAAGGAAGTAATTTTCCAACGCACTGAATTATTACTCGTACATCACGTAGGCACAATTTAGAAATAAACCCTTTCCACAATTCGTTCGGCGGTGTAAGTCGTTTAGTATTTATCGACATAAATCACGTCATTCGGATTAACGTTGAATTGCAAAGATCAGCTAGAAAATTTTGCCGAAACAAATGGATGATTTTCCGTTCTATGTACTGTCATAGCGGTTTTTTTTTCTCTCACGAAAATGTCACAGGATAATAATTATTAATGCGTTATAAATTCGCAAAAACAAATCCTGCGCACATTCACATTTGATAGGAGCAAATCCGTGTATTTGTCGGTAGATTATTGTGATGATCAAAATTTTTTTTCACAAGTCAACATAACGAAAATTTACGTACTTTTTACCTAAGCGAAAATCCATACAGTTTCACAATTAATAATAAATTCAGAAATGAGAGTGTAACTGATGGGTAATGGGGTAGTTAGTTAAACGTAGTTATTAGGTAGGTAAGGTATGTAACATAATACTTCTACTAAAGATTACCACTAGTGGGTTACTACTTACTGTATCAAAGACATACGTGAATTTTATCTTCGTTTGAGTAAGCATTGTATGTAGGTAATTAATACTTGTCAAAAACACTTACTTCAAAATCATAAAAATAACTAACTACTTCTGAGCAGAAAAATTACCGATACTTTTCGTAAATTTTGTTTTCATATTTTATAATTTACGATTGGACTTGGGTTTTCTTCTTCAGAAACCTCCCTATAATAGAATACCTACCTACCTACCTACACATTTATTACCTATACTACCTACTTTGTTATATTTGGTATCTAGATACAATAGATATAAAAAATCGCGAGAGATTATCACCTAATAAAAAAATTGCGAATGGGAAATTACCCGTTTCAAAACCCGCAAATTTTTGAAATTTTTTTCAATAAACGAAAAAAACCTCATTTTTGCCTTCTAATGAACTACATGGTAATTACGAACCAACGAAAAATGTAAAAACGAGGAAAATTATTTGCAGAATCTTCCAAGGAAAAAATATGAAATTTTGTTTCCGTTATGCGTTTTATGAAGAGAAAAAAAATGAATTTTTGATATCGCAGCGCTGGAGTGTGTACGAAATATCTCTCGTTAGAATACTTTCCTTGAAAGTTGAAATTATACCTTGAATTTGGCTACTTTACCGCACAGATGTAAAAAGAAACAACTTGAAATTTTTTCTAGGTGGATCCCAATTCTCAAAGTTGAAAACATTATTAAGGCCGTCACTTTCATTCTCTCTGTAATTAGTTGATGTTTTCCTTTATACTAAGTTCAACTTTTACTTTTTTTTCTTGTTTTAAATGAGCCATATTCGTGGTTTCTATTTTTTAGTTTTTAACAAAAAAACTTTTTAAAGACATAACAAATTATGAAACATTTGAAAAAATGATGTACCGAAAGCGTTGGTTTTGAATTTTAAGTGCGCTGAGTTGAAGAAAATGTGGCGCACTTGAATATGAGGCGGTTGAAAGTTGGTAGCACTGCTTATGGTATCTTTTTCGTTTATGTTATATTTAAAAATTTTGAAAAACACTTTAACCGGTACATAAATATCCAACCTCCCTTCCAAGCCTATGCGAATCTACAATGAAAGTTCAAAGCCCGCAACACAGTGTGACATTTTCATGTTACTTCGCGACAATGGCGACAATGATGTTCTTCAGAAGACATTATTTGACGTCACATGCCACTCGCAATTATGCCACGTCACCGTAACAATGACATGTCATCATAGTATGTCACGTGACATGCAATCATGACATGATCAGGTGTCACTCCCGACCATACCATGTCATGGACAACAATGAATTGCCATCCATGACATGGTATAGTGACATGAAAGGATTATATTTTTTGTTAAACATGAATATACGACGCGTAACACGTTTTAAGAGGAAAAATAATCACCTGACTTGTCATGACATATTTCCATAATATGTCATTATTCAGGTCACTATGACATGTCATTCAACACATCACCAAGGCATGATTACATGTCACTCACGACCATGATACTTGACCATTCCAATGATGTTCACCAACACAAGTCATCACATATCACATACCAATTATAACCATAACATGTCTACATGATAATGACTTGTTATGGTAAGTATGTCACTCATGATCATGATGTTACCATAACAATGACATGCCGTCTACAAATTGTTATGATAACATGAAAATATCATGAATCACTCATGAGCATGACACGTTGCCGTGACAACGGTTACCATGATAAGTGACAACGGCAAAAAGCTTTTTTGTAACGCTTTTTTGAGACGATTTTCAATGTTGTGTGCCATACCAAGACATAAAAATGTCAAAAAAAGAACAATCCGCTGTAGAATATTCACAGAATTATCATTCAAAAAAAAAATTCACGCCAAAATGTAAGAACTGCCTTTTGATATCCATCAACCAAGTCTGAAGGGGTCCGTTGCTATATAAAAGTACTAAGTACCACAAGATAACTTTACAGTGATCAGCAACTGTTCTTAAATGAATCACAAAAGGTTTCAATAAAAGTGAAGATACCTCTAATCCAAAATTTCACCTTCGGGTTGGATTAATTTTACTAAAATTCAGGAATTGAAGTATACACGACAAAAATTCGAAAACATTGAAAATAATCTCGTCTAGAAATTTAAAAAAAATTGCTGAAATCTCCCTGTATCTCCGGAAAACTACTTGAACCAGCATCTACAAAGGTATTCGAGAACGAAACATGTTACGTTTCTGATAACTTCTCAAAGACGTTAGGAAAACTTTTGCTGCGGAGTATCTTAAGAACTTGAACTTTCTAATTGAAACGCAACCTGTAATTAAATCGCCTCTATCACGTTTTTCGCAACGCCTACCGTGTGTGAAATTAGGCGTAGTAAAATGTTCATGTTAATTTTGTGGAGTTAATTTTGACAAAATTATCGCGTGACGTTATTTGACTATAATAATGAGCATGAATTTAAAATAAGTAAGTCGCTTAATTACTGTTTGCATGTTGAGTTCACTCATAATCGTGATTTTTTCTCAACTATTTCTCGCCTTCGATCGATAAAATGGCGCAGTTCGCAAAGTACGTACGGTAAGTGCGGTTACCCTTCTGAAAAATCGTGTTTTTTCGGGTTGCAAAAAATGTTTATCAAATTTATCAACGTTGCGATCTAAATGAACTGAAAGCTTGACGTTTTTCCAAAAAAAATTTACCATTTAAAATCATTTCTCTGCAATTCCTGCTTTTTGATGGACATTTTAACATAGGCTTATCGTTTCACAGGAATGGTAATCATAAAATATTGAAAAACTCAATATCCTTTATTTCTATAAATAATAGATAGGCCAGTAGCGGATTAACCATGAGGCACGAGAGGCACGCGCGCAGGGCGCTGGCTTTCGCGGGGCGGCAAAATTTGCGGCAAAATACATATCTATAGTCCTACAACGAAAGATTCTGATTTCCCCTACACACCAGGTATCAGGTTTTGAATTTCGAACAGTTCATTGACGAAAAATTGGAGCACACATTTCCAAACGTGTTCATCGCCTTTCGAATTTTTTTATCTATGGCTGTTTCTAACTGCACGGCTGAAAGATCGTTTTCGGCACTGAAAAGGATTAAAACTTATTTGAGATCAAATCTGCTAGAAGAAAAACAATTCTTTGGCATTATTATGCATTGAAAATTCCCTCACAAATCAACTTGATTTTGATTCTTTAATCTATGATTTTTCGCAAGCGAAAGCTCGCCGAAAAGAGCTTTATTAGTGTTGAAACATTTTTATCTTATATATATACCTACTATACCTAACTACTTTGTACTTCCTCGTTCTGTTCTAATCATTTTCAATAATATATACTTATTTCAGTTACCTTACCAGTGTATAAACATTAT